>JADBJO010019988.1:0-32191 GCA_016801955.1 Conus betulinus | reverse complement strand
GTGTGTGTTAGACCATACGTGTGTGGAGAGGTTTTGGGGGGAGATAGATAAGTACTGTCAAAACATGAGATTTACTCATTTTTAGTTTGGAATGAGAGGCCAGCTGCGTGCGCCCTCTGTGCGCGTGTGTGTGTGCACGCGCGCGCGTGGCTGTGTATTTTCCTCAGAGAGTAGGCCTATTTCGATCCGTATAGTTGAAGCATGCAAGGATAAAGTTTGGACTCGCAGGTGCATCGCTAGAACCAACATAGAAAATAACCGATGTTACTAACTGGTTCAGCTCACTTCAAGACGAACGATATACTAACCTGCAGTTCTCAAGAGTATGAGTCAAATGTCGGCGGTCACGGTCGCCAGATGTTCATGTTCTCAAAAACACTCGAAGCGTTTCCCATACATATGTGTCTGTAATAGCTGCATACAAAAAAAAAGAAAAAAGGTTTCACCCTCAGAAGTATAATTTAATGATGAATATTTACACACAAACGCACGCGCACATGTAGGCGCACACACACACACATACACATACACACACACACACACACACACACACACACACAGAGTACCGATTTGGCATACACACGCAGCCTACACACACACACACACACACACACACACACACACACACACACAGAGTACCGATTTAGCAGTCAAAAATCAAACAGTAAGAAAATGCCATATACCGGTACCGATGCACTGCCGAACATTTAGCTCCATAAGTTACGTTCAGGCAACTGCGCTGGAATCCACTGCGAGACAGGAGATGCACAGCAAGACGGGCAGGTCTAACACTCCCCCCCCCCCCCCCCCCCCCCCCCCCCCCCCCCCTTTTTTTTTTTCTTCTTTTTTTTTTACTTCTTTTTTTTTTCTTTACATGTCCCACCATGGAGAGATTACTATCAACACATCCTACCGGACTTCCCCAAATCCTCGACGCGACCAGTTCAAAATCTCACCAGTCGACTCATCTTCCTTATTGTAAAAACAGATGCAGGAAGAATTCTTTCTTTCCATCAGTGAGTGGAACTACCTTCCATCTGAGACCACGTTATTTAGTAAGTGGAAGGCTTCACATCCCGGATTTAACATCACTTCATCCTCGGCGCTCCCCCCCCCCCTTAATTATCCATCCCATCACCGTCCCTCAGAATGGTCTGTTAATCTTCCGTGTCGACCCACTCCCAAGCACTCCCCACACCCCTGTGCTACTTCCTTCCAACTCCCCCCCACCCCCACCCCCCCCCCCTTTTTTTTTTCCTCCTCGATCCCCTCTTGCCCATCTCACCCCGTAGTACTGGCCTTCCGGAACCGGAAATCCCAAGTGTTTTTCATGACGTCATAAAGTTCGTAACGATGAAGGTGGACGTCACCAGAGAGAAGAAGAAGATGGGCATACAGTCGAGGGTTTTGCTTGGTTGTTCAGTTGTACATAGTCATACATGGCACAATGCAGAGATCACGTCGGATACAAGTGGTTTGAGAACTGAACGCGTATTGAAAACGTTCAAATGCAACACACACACACACACACACACACACACACACACACACACACACAATCAAGCGCTCTTCATGTGTGTGTGTGTGTGTGTGTGTATGTGTGTGTGTGATCACTGAGTGAATAGACATTAAACTAAAGCATGAACACGCACTCACACATGCACGCGCATGAACACACACACACACGCACACACACACACACACACGCACACACACACACACACATTTGGTAAAGTTATCTACCAATATAAAACGCCAATTGCTCGTAGGCAAAATGTGCTGGCAACATTGTTTTACATTAAACGAGCCTACGATCAAGTGTGGCACGCTCAATTGTTATTTAAACTGAAAAGAGCAGGTATTTGTGGGAGAATGTTTTCGTTTGTAAAAAGATTTTCTTTCCTGTAGAACTATTGAAACAAGAGTTGAAAATGCCTATTCTTCCCAGAGAGATTTACATATGGGAGTTCCCCAAGGATCCATCATTGCTCCTTACCTTTCAGTATTATGATATCAGATCTTTCTAAGAAGATATCAAACAATGTTAAGATTGTTCAATATGCTGATTACATTTGTATTTGGTTGGATGCAAAATTGAAGTTTATTTCAAACAGAAAATTGAAACAAATTCAGATCTGTTATCAGTCTGAATTAGATAAGTGCTTTCTTTACAGAGAATGGTTTATCTTTATCTGTTGAAAAAAACTCACATGATGGTATTTAGTGCTGGTGACCCTCGCAGACGATTACCTAGTTTCTTTACCGACGGAGCTGAGCTACAATTCAAAGACATAACAAAATTCTTAGGTGTCTATTTTACATCGAAATTACCATGGAAATTTCACATTGAAAACAGTCTATCAAAAGCTCAAAAAGATTAAATTTGCTTAAAATTATAAGCAGACAAAATTGGGGTAAAGAAAAAACAAAAAGCTTGGCTCTTCTTGCAACATCTTTGGTTAGATCAAAGCTGACTTACGGCCAAGAAGTTTATTTTTCTGCTCCTAAATATCTTATGAAGAAATTACAAAGTATTGACTCAAAAGCATATAAATTAGCTTTGGGAGTTCCTGTCCACACTCCGACTATTGCTACATATGGGGAGGTTGGTGTTCTACCTTTGAACGATTATCGAGAACTGTCTTCAGCTAAGTACATTATAAGAAGCAGTGCTGTTAAAAAAATGTAAACTTGAATGAAAACGTACTTAGATCAGATCTTCAATTTCCAAAAAGAGCAAGGGCCATAAAATCTTTGACAACAATAGCCACTATACATCAGATATTTACAGTAGATTAGATCTGAAAACTAAAGATATAGGTAAGCGTTCGATTACGTCTCCAATTCCTCCATGGGAACTGAACAGAGCAGATTTTGACTTTTCCAATGACGATCTAAAAAAGAGTGATGACCCTCATCTACTTGCTGCTTCATTTCGCTCTCATATTCATTCAAATTATTCTATTTGAAGGTATACACCGATGGTTCTCTTATTGACACTAATGTGGCAGGTGCTGGTTTGTAATACCTGGTCTAAAGAAAGAAAAATCGTTTCATATTGGTGCAGGTCATTCTATTTTCACCGCAGAAACTGGTAGCCATTCTCATGGCTCTGCGATACATTGTTAATCTTCCTATGGTTATATTTCCAATACTTTTTCGTGTTGACTCTAAGTCTGTCTTATTTACACTGAAATCCATGAAGTCTAGAGACAGATGTGACTTAGTAATTGAAATTAATCATCTCATACATTTTCTAATTCAAAAGGGTTCCAGTATAACATTTACTTGGGTTCCATCACATTGTGGTATTTATGGAAAATAAAGGGGCAGACAGAGTAGCTAGAGGAGGTGCAGAACAAAGAATTCGTTGTGAAAACGTTCATATTCCTTTGTCTGTAAGAATGCTATAATCTTTTAGAAAAAGACACCAAAGCTCGTGTGGGTTATAATGTAAATCGGCACACCTCTTACAGCATGTCTTTGTTAAGCGTTTTTCCAAGGGAAATTTCCAGTTTGTGTTTTAGACTTAAATATAATTCATTAAAATGTAAATATGTTGATACTGAAAAATGCATATGTGGGGAGAGACTTTTGACATTTCATGTACTATTTAACTGTCCCACTATGCGGCAATACCCTACCCAATTTTCAGTTACCAAATAATCCTACAATTGATGATTTTAAGACTCTGACTTCAAATCATTCATTTTTGGCTAATGTATCAAAATATTTACTTCGCAGTCCTATTGGTACGTTAGTATGAGATTTCAGTATTTTTTAAGCAAACATCGTTTATGCTGTTCATGTTCACTGATTTAAGCTTTATTTTCAATTATGTTTTCATTTGTATAGTAATATCAATGTCATCTTGATGTATATCATTTACAAATATCACAATCGTCTAAAAACATGCCATGTGAAAAGACGTAAAACTAAACAAACAACAAACAACAACACACACACACACACACACACACACACACACACACACACACACACACACTTGGAAACTTTGATTCAGAGTGGACATGTGCCAGCTGTCCCTGGCCTTCGTTCAGGAGCAGGAAACAAGTTCTGCTCCTTCCCACCATCCTCCTGTTTTTTCTTTGATTTTCAAAGACAGAGTGCAGCTGACTTGTATGTTCCATCACAGTGTTTCAAGTTCTGACTGAAGCTGTTCCACAGTCTGGAAGCCCTGCCGGCAGTTCTGGAGGCCTCAGTGCAAGGTATTGTAGGACAGGAGTCGCCAAGCTGCTGTGCGTAGATTGATGTCTACTCTGCACACTTTGAGGGATGTTCCTACCCTACCCGCCATCCAAAGGGAGGGCCCTGCTAGTCGTGCAGGCCACTGGTAAAGTCTCTGAGTGGCAGCGACTCGTCGTCAGACTGCCCCACAGCCTCGAGAGCGGTTTCCGGAGGCATAGGCTGCTGATGCGAGGAAAGTGGTCTGCGCCGCCCCACGCCTATCTGTTGCCTGGGCGTCTTCGTGGTCTTCGACTCATCCTGCTGGGAGGTGGCATTACCAGCAGAAGACACCGTCCACAGCGGGTAGTGGTTTCTTTTGTTTGTGCCATAGCGTTATATGGTAGGCATGTCACGTAAACATTCCCGTTAACCGGTGCATCAGGGCCCGAAACTGGCAATTCAAGTTTACGAACTTTCAGCTTGTAAACTGCAACAGCCCGAACGACAGGCCGCTTTCCCTTGCTGCCGTCACTGATACTCCGGTCCTCAGCGCCGCTAGGGTTTTCACATGAGACAACTGTCCCCATTGTGAAGGAGGCCTTTGACCAGAGAAATGGGAGGTGGTGACTATCTCCCATTATCTGCCTTTGACCAAAGAGCCCTATCGTACGGCGTACTATCTTTGTTTTGACGTACTCATTTCACCTTTTTTTTTCTTGCCTTTTTTCATGTGAATGAAATCCAAACTTTTTCTTTTTTTTTTTTTTTTTTAGAATGGAAAGTAGAAGAAATTGTATTGGGCATGGGACAAGAAAGATGAAATCATGACGGATTTTAAATCAGTTGCTCATCGATTCTGTTGTTTGGGGATTCTGGAGTTCCCATAAGTGTTGGCGGGGCACGCACCACGTGCACAGGAAGTTAGTCTGCTCGATCTCGCAATACCTCACAGAGTCACACGTCATAGTTAATACGAGAAATAGTCCAATCTTATCATATCATTTCAGATTCATATATCAAGTTAATTCAAAAGATTTAGCTTCCATGCAATGTTTGATATATTGCCAGTCGATATACATTTAGATCTGTCATAGTTAATGACATTAACTACATCGTGTAGTAATACCAACACCCAACACCCAGTCTCTTTGCATAGGTCAAGAGGCAACAGTCTGTGTATCGTGGCAGAAGACAACACGGCAGGAGGCAGCCGAAAGTTACAGCGAAACATTGGCATAACATTGATTAAATACAAAATGCCCAGCAAACAGAGAATGCGCATTGCCAGTGACAAACATTCGAAAAACATCAACACTCGTGGAAATGTGCCGAAATCGTTGGTACGTAGAAGATTTTTTTTTTTTTTTTTTTTTTTCAACGAGTGTGAGAGTCGTTATTTGTTCACGTGCTTTCCAGATGGCAGACAAGAGAGCATGTGTGCGATGATTGTGGCGTTGCGGCGCCGCCTTTTGTCTGCTCGTACACGTGAATATTTAACATAAAAAAAATAATACAATTGCAATAACAGCAAGAGTTTGTGTAAGAAAAAAAAAATGTCAAGACTGATGTCACGTCAGTGCCCAAGATCGTACAAGACCAGGCAGCTGTGAGTAAGTTTAACATCACCGTTGCTCAAATTCTGAAGCGAAGAAACCCATTTTATCAGCTGTGACAGATCCAAAGCCGAACAAAGTACGGAAAGACTCGCCCCCCCCCCCCCCCCCCCCCCCCCCCCACACTAACAGGGGCTCAGTCGAACCGCCAGGAACAGCTGTGTTAGCAGTCACCAATGACTGTAAAGTAAAAAAAAAAAAAAAAAAAATGCCATGCACCAAAAGCAAAGCAAAATATGCGGGTCAGAGAAGGTAAGTGTAGGTTTCTCACTCCCCATTCTAACCTCAGCGTGTTTAAATTTATTTCTAATTTATTTTGGGGCTGATTCTGTTCTTGGGTGTGCCAGGATCAGTTGTCAGTTTTTCGGGGCGAGAAGTAATAGCCTGTTGGTAAAATAATACATTTGGCAGGATTTTTTCATTCTCACCATGTTAATGACTCTTCTTTTCCCCGTAATGCATAGGTACAGTGTGAAGTGGGAAAGTAATCAATATGTTGATTGTGGCCATCAGTTCAGTGAATGTCTGTGTTCATTTCTGTATTTTACAGAAACCTGCAGAAGAGAAATACCCCGTTGGACCTGCATTGCTGGCATTATTTGTATTCGTTGTCTGTGGTTCAGGTAAGAACTTGGAAGAACAAAAACCTTCAGCCTTGATTTTTAATGACATTTTATATCTGATATCCTATAATGACAGTAATACTGATAGCATAAGTAAATCCTGCAGTGGTGTAAAGAAACTTTAGGCCAAGTAATATTAAATTAAAAATTTGAAGAGTTCAGGAATGTTGCACTTGCAGTTTGGTGGTGTAAAACTGAACTCCAGCACGTGTCAGAGGAATGTTGATTTTTTTTTTTTCTGCTCGGTTTCAGAGAATTTTTTTTTTTTTCCTACTCCAGCCCCAACAAGCGTTCGCTCAGTTTTGTTGGTTGTGTTGTGGCCCATAATGGGCAGGAATGGAAAGACTGAAGCTATGGTATTTTTTGTCCACTGGTCAGGAAAGTGAAATTACTGTTCCTAGCATATGAATTTTTTTTTTAATAACCAGAGATACATTTTGAAAAAAATCAAGCTGCTGACATTAGTCATGGATGGGATTTTGACAGACATCCTTATGGGGAAGTGCACCTTTCTCTCTCTGCCAGTCACTCTGTCTCTCTTTCTGCCTCTACCAGTCACTCTGTCTTTCTCTCTCTCTCTCTCTTTCTCTCTCTCAGTCACTCTCTCTTTCTCTCTCAGTCACTCTGTCTCTGTCTCTCAAGTCACTGTCTCTCTCTCTCTTTTCTCTGTAGATTTATCCATTTGGCGGAGTGTTAAAACTTGTATACTCGGTTTCATGCTGATATCAAAATTGATCCCAGTATTCATATGGTAGTGTCAGGAGTTTCCAGGAAATAAGACTTGGAGACTACTAGCAGCAGTTGTCTTCTCAACACTCAGAACCAGATGGCAAAAGTTATGCCATGGGCATCAACACCAAATGATGTGTTGCCCAGTGATTTGTACATATTTCATGGTGATACATATAATGCTGCAGTACTTCATCATTTTTGTAGGTCTGATTGGTAACAGGATAAATGAATAGTAACATGTATGATGAAAGGAAGTGTGAAAAACAGCCGTGGTATACATACTTAAGCCTCAGATCAAAATTGAAAGTTCACTCCTCGTTGGCTTCATAACTGTGTTGCTGTTGCAGAAGACAAACAGCAGCTGTTATGAAGTCATTTCTCACAAGCATGGATCGTTCATTGTCTTATGTCATTAGTTGCCTTTTGGGATACATTATCTGCTTTTTCATGTGGTTGATCTTGATGCTCTTTCTAGCACAGATCTTTCCACCTCTTTTGGCACCAGGTCTACTATTGTGAAAATGTTCTAAGAGAACTATACTGAATGTTTCTTTTTATTATTTATATCCTCATTTCAGTGGCAAAGGGGAGAATGCCAGCAGTGCTAGTCAGTGAATGTAAATGATTTTCTAGGATTTCATGCAAACACAAAGTGAATAACTTGACTGTGTGTTTCCAGTGTGTCCATATGAGCCTGTAGCGGAGTATAGGATGTTCAGTTCTTGGCTGTAGCTGGCCAAAACTTAGAAAATTCACTATTCAATATCTCCAAGTCAGATGGGACTGGAACCCACAAATTTCTGGTATGCAGCCTATTGCGCTAACCACTGGAGCATCAGAGTCAGTGTAATTGTTTAAAATAATCTGTTTCATCTTACTGTTATTGAGGTTGATTTTGTTGTAAACCTCAGGGCTCCAGTGTGTGTTAAATGCTGCACCTACAGTTAACGGTCACTATTCTCTTGAAATGCACCTTTCTGTCTTTTCATCATGTTTACAGTTACAACAGACATGAAATGACTCGCATTCTTGTTATTCGTATATACTATAATGCGTCTTAATCAAATGTGAGCAGTGACGCAAATACATGTAAAGTCACTTCTTAAATAGACGCATTTGCCCAAAGCAAAACTAAAAGAAAATAAAGAAAAAGAAAAATGGGTATTTTGATGGAAAGTATAGGCAGCCTGGTTCCGCATGCTCTTTACATAAAAGCATTTTTTTTTTCCCATCAGAAAGTAGTTCGACTTGCTGGCCATTTAACACTCCCAAAGGTTCAGTGTGTGTGAAGGCAAGCGTTTTCAAAGTTCAGCTGGTGTCCAGTTGAAACAGGGGAGCAGCCAGTCAGTCAGTCACATCGCTGAAATGCATGACTTGGATACAAAAAATGCAGAGCTTTGGTTGGTGGTATGACTTGGAAGGAGGGCTGTAGATGAAGTACTGTCAGACATGTTCTGGGGTTCTCTCATCATTGGCTGTTGTGTACAGCCGGATGATATACAGACATGTCAGTCATGTGGTGTTTTGACAAGGTTGTCAGGTCACCTGTACTGACTGTGGTAACATTGTTTTATTAACACTTTACCATGGGTTCATCTCATTCTGGCAAGAGAAATAGTAACAGGTTTGTGCATTTTTGGGGATACGAGCATTGCAGAAGGCAAGTTTTGTTGAGAAGAAATGTCCAGTGTACTTGACAACTGTCAAACTGGGTTGCTGACACAGGTGTCGTTTTGTTACAACCAATGACTGAGTACCTAAAAACCTTTTTTTCCTTTTCTATAGAAAGATGATACTGCCCAGTGTAGCTTGTTGATCAGTTGGTACACACACATATAGAAAAACATAAGTGCATGCATTTTATTTCAATCCGTTTTTAACCGCTTTCAAGGCTTTTTGGTTTCTGAAAGGGAAAAGAAAATGCAAGTGACTTGTTTTGGCAGTTTTTGGATGTATGCCTGTTTTCTATTAAACTGTTACCTCTATGTCCTGTTACCATGGTGCAATTTACCCCATCATCATCCCATGACCACTGTCGTTACCATTTTGGTTTGGTTTGTTTGATTCTTAATCTTGCTCTGGCCAGTTTAGGATATGATTGTTTTTTTTTCCTGTGTAGTTTTGTGTGCCCTGGAAGAGACTGTGTGATCAGCTGGGCTTCCATGATAAAATTAAAACCCTGAAAGCAAAAGGTAGCAGCAGCATCACAGTGCCACATAATGAACACAGGTTACTGCTGGCTTCATGCTTAGTGCAGCATATCAAAGGGATCATAGGGAATGCTCAGTTGTGTGGCCTCCTTTTTAAATTCTCTTGTATAGTGAGAGAGTACTTCATTTGTTTAAAAATCCTGGGATGATTATGTATTGGACCTGATGTCTTGCATCAGAGGTATCTCCAGTATGCTTCATTTTTCAGTGTAATTGTACACTAATTATATGTTGAACTAAAAGGTGTGCTTGTATGGTCAACACTGAAAGATGAAACTGAAACTGAAAGTTGTTTATGAACCCAGTTGTTTTTTTCCATTCAGCTTTATTTCAGATCTGAATAATAACAAAGTTTGGTTTTTTTTTGTCTGTTTAGCTATATTTCAGATAATTCAGAGCATCCGCATGACGTGAGAATGGCTGCTACGGACTCCTGACATCCACGAATGTCAACCGCTCATTTGGACAACCGACTTGGACCATGGCCAAAACCGTGCAAAACTTGTTTTCTGTACAGCAGCTTCCACACACACCAAGTATCATGTGGCACTACATAAACATTGTTTCTTCTTTGAAGTATTAGCAGTCTTTTGGATTCTAGCCTTTGTTGTCTTAGGTGAGAGAAGAATATACAAGATCTACAGTTTGTGTGTAGAGGAGGAAGAAGGAATGGGATTGTTGTGTCAGAAAGAGCTTTGTAATGTGATGTGCAGATTCCAAAAGCTTTACATAACCGTCAGAAGAACTTAACAGATTGAATAGCTCGTGCTGTCTGGTCATGAATGAACAAGAAATGGGATTGCTGATGGAGAGCTTCCTAATTTTATTACAATGTTTGATTTGCAAAAGCTTGACATATCACCACAAGAATTGAGATAGAATAGCTATTGCTATTTGTTTATGCATCATTTGAGAAGTTACGTTAATGGACCAGTAAGACATTCCATTGTGCTGAATCAGCATTCCAGTTGACTTGATATTTGTATTGTGCGCTTCTTTTTTGGTAGTAGCTTCAGTGCTGTTCTGTACCAGTTATGATGAAGGAATACAGGGGAAGATGATTAACTTCTAGCGATGACTTACATTATTTGAAAATGTTATTCTTGGTCATCATGGTACCTTGGGTGTTATTTGTCCGTTCTGTGATAATGATTGATTTGTGTTGGTGTGATTGTTGACTCTGTGATACATGTATGAAAACATAAGATGCAGTGCAGATGTAGACCCAGTTGATAAATTGAAGACCTAAGTTTGTCAGTGACAAAGATAATTGGACAGAGTGTAAAAGAAAAAACAAAATTCTGGAGTCCCAAGTTTATCCATTAATGAGGGGTGTCTGAAAACTGTTCACAAAATCTGCTATTCAACAGGAGCCTAAAAAGCAAATTTTTTTTTTTTTTTTTTAAAGGTTTACCTGTCCATAAACTGTTAAGGTCACAGTTAAATTTGGAAAGTGAAATAATGAGGTTTTAATGCATCCAATTCTTCTGTGGAATGTATAACTGTGAAGTATCATTGTTGTAAATCTTGCCATGAATTATGTTATCCTAAAACAGAGGCCAAGTCTTCCAAACTAATAATCCAGTGAATCTCTTCAGGCAGCAGCAAGGATTGTAGAGTGCTTTTGTTTTTCTTTCTTTTTTTTTTTTGGCCACCATTAACTTGGGGCTACAAAGTTCTAGTTACCACAGAAAACAGTGGAACAGGGAAGAGTTCAGGTTTCAGTGTTTCATTAGGAACCGATGTAGCTGACCAGTGTCAGTGTGATCATCCATGTTCTGCAGGTCTTTCCTCTTGGTGTAGTGTTGACTTTCTCTCTCTGATGTGGGCCCCTGTGGTCCGGTGAAGGAACTTGAATGAAAAGGAATGTTACGACATGACATGGACCACTTGAGTTTGTGAAAAATTCCAGAGAAAAATGAATTGAAAAAAAGGAAAAAAGTGAACTGTATCTTCAGATTTGAGGTGTCTTTGGCACTGGATAGTTGTCTGCAGTAGGCATGAGGCTGGTCTCCGAGGTCAATTGTCGACTTGTCTTAAGTGGCATTTTTTTAGTTGTATCATATGCAGTCGTTATGTGGTGGTGGCAGGGTGGGGAGGCTTTGGGTTGAAGGTAATATCATTTATTTGGGATGTGACATGGTGGTGGATGGGTGGGTGGAAGCTGTCCGGCATTTTCTCTCTACAGCTGATGTTCCATCTCTCTGCATGTTGGTGGTCGGTATTCTGGACTGTCATCGAAAGCAGACTTCACATGCTTCAGGCACAGACTGTTTATAAAGTAGAAAAAGTCACGCAACGACTTCATCGTCGGTTCCAGATGTCCGATTTCTGTGGCACCAGGTGTGTGTAGTGTGTGTGTGTGTGTGTGTGTGGCTGGCTGGGGGCAAAGTGCAGAGGGTGGCACTCTGGCTTTGTGTTTTCAGCTGAGATCAGGGTGCGAGAGGATAAGTGCAGTGTCTGTGGTGCCTGGAAGTTGTAACATGGGTGAGCCAATGAGATTGCGACAAAGGGGAATTGTGGGTGAGATGGTTATCCTCTCCCTTCTTGATCGGAGCTTTCAGCAAAGTCTCATCAATGACGTATGCTTGTTGTGTTGACAAAGGAAAGAAAATAAAATTCCATGGAAAAAAAAAAGTTTGTGATTTGAAAGAGGGAGAGATGGAGGGTATTATGAACATGAAAAACCTTAGAGCATATGATGCTTTAGTCCGTCGATAACCTGTGGTGTGTACAGTTCATGATTAACGATCATTGATTGGATACAGTGTGTTTGATATTTTAGTGAATCGCGTCTATGATTTTCAGGGAAACATTTGTCATGTTGGGACAAACTGCAGCTGATAACTACAAACAGGACGATGCTCATGTTTCACTGGGCTTCTTTTTTTTACAACCAGCCACAGTTGCACGCAGGAACGACGTTCTCCTGCATTGAAAATCCGACACAGCAGTTTGTCCTGACTGTTCCTTCCCTGATTTTCACATGACTACTGGGATGGTGAAGTTAGCATCGTGGACTCCCGGCTGGGAGGTCATGGGTTCAATTCCCATTAGAGTCATGCGGGACTTTTCTGCCCCAACTGGCTTCTACTCATGAGTTGAGTTTGCTACGGGCTCAGTTGGAAGACTGTGACCACACAGTCAAGTTTCATCCACTTAATGGATGCGTCTCTGAGAGTGTTGCTCAAATTTCCTGACCAACACTGCAGGTGTCTGTATCTCTTGGGCCTGGTTGACGCTGGGATATATTATGAAAGGAAGCGTACAGTGCAGCTCCATCGTTCAGTCTCGGACCAGAATCAGAATGGAAATCCTGGAAATCCTTAGCATCATCTTAATCATCTCTCATTCTCACTGATCAGCATTAAAAAAAAAAAAGTCAAATTCTGTGACCCTTCATGCACTGCTCTTATGTGACCTCAGTTTTGATGCCCTCTCTGCCTTTTGTGGCCTTGGTTTGATTCCATCAGGGTCACACTGGTATTGGTGAGTCCATGGGGGGGGGCTGTCGTTGGATGGACAGGGTGGCGCCCTCCAGAGGGAGAGCTCACTCACGCTGGCTCCGCGACTAAGCAATTATTGCCATCAGTAGGGGGCTTAATAGGTGGTGTCCTGCGTATGTTGGATCAGAACAGGCACCACTGAACACCACTGAAGTGACTCGGCAGCAGTGCAGTGTCTCCTTTGGTGGGTTGCCTCTTGATGACTTGACACTGACTGCCCCCTGTGGACTGCAGGTGCTGGGGTTCTGGCGGAACTGACGGGCTGTGACTGTGGACTGGGTATGGGACTGAGCAGCATGGGTGCAAATGCCACTGAGGTGGTACAGAACATGGGACAGCAAAAAAAAACCCCCCACAAACCTTTGTTCAGCTGAAAAAAAAAAACACAGAAGCATCTTAGACTATATAAATCACAAAAACCCTTTGTTCAGCTGAAAAAAAACCACAGACGCATCTTAGACTATATAAATCATTCACGAAGAGTCTGAATTATGCCTAAAATCATTTTTGGCACCAGTGAGGGACAGGTAGTAGGTTTGAAAATGAGAGGGGGAGAGGAGAAACGCAGTCTGTAATTGAGAATGTCGAATAAAATGAACATAAAAATCCTTTAATGTGACACACATACAGAAACTGTTCCCACTCTGATACTGCAGGCAAGGGACACACACACACACATACACAGCAGGCCATTTAGTTCATCAGGTTCATTGTGGCTAACATCAGATCCAAGTCTTAGAAGGTTACCACACTCGCCTAGAAATGGTCACAAATATGACGGCAACGTAACGCTCATGATAATCATGTGGCCCATCAATGGACTTAACTCCAGCATGATGATGAAACATGGGAAGACACAGCATACTAGGAAATAACATACATGAGCTGATGAAAACTCCCAACTCTCAATTCAAAACTTTAAAAACTACTTTGGCAACATTTTCCTCTGGTCTAGTATAACATACTCTATTCAAGATTCCCTCCCACTTAATTAAGACCTAAGGTCAAGAGATAACTGAGGTCACAAGTGACAAACTTCCCTGTAGTAACATAAGGAGGGGCTATGCAGCACCGCCCCAAAATCGACTGGGCATGCTGTACAATATACAAGGAAAAGCATACATACACGCAAACACTAAAGAACCAATCCATGTATCCCTATCAGCCATATGCACTCAACCAGGATAAAAACAAGTATAGAAATTTGGAATAAATTACTGTGAAAATATCAGTTTGTGATGCAATGAGATTTCCCTCACACTGATACAGAAAAAACTACAAACATTAAAACGGCACAAACCTCTGCAGTCACCGTTTTGATTTCTAACGAACGCAATATTCACAAAATGCCAAAATCATAGGCAGTCCCTTCACAGAAAGACAACGCTCATTGCATATGTGCTTGTCTCTTCACAACAATTCACTTTCAGCCAGATCCCAGCTGCCCATTCACATGCATTATGTGAGTGCTAGCTATACAGACATCTCTGCTGCTGTCCAGGTCAGTGATCAGTGAATCGACCAAATTGTTCATCGTTGGTTCTCTCCAAGCATTCCTGCAAAAATGAGACAGGGCAATGGTAAATGTCTGCAGATATACTGCAAATTGATATGTAAAGTTACATGTTTCTAAAGATGGCATTACTGTGGTAATGAAAAGAGGAATTCAACATTAAAAACTTTGGGGGGGAGGGGGGTGGTTGATTGGCATGTGTGTGATCACCTGCTGCCAATGGACCTCACAACATTCTGGCACTGTCCAGTTGTTGCTGAAGAAGAAAGATTCAACATAGGATCACTGGCTATGTGACATAATTCGCACACACATACACACACACCTCCCAGGGCAGGTTTTTCAACAACACAAAGTGCATTAGGGCTCCATGAATTTATCACCAAACAATCCATTCCTATGAAATTCCCATTATATTTCTACTATTGCTTCCATGAATATAATATAACCCTATGTATGTTTAGTGATCCTTTGAGACGGATTTGCATGTCTATATACTAATGCTGTTGGCACAAATCTCGCGGTGTTGATGTGATGTGTCCTTGTTCCTAGAGACCGTACCTTTGCAGGGTTTTTGTGAATGAATATTAAAGAACAAAATGTTGTTCACAGACAAACAGCAAGGGACTTTGTGCTTGAACATCTCAAAATATTTGCACACTTTTTCTGAAAATCTTATACTTGTGGCAAAAATTAAACATACTAGAAAAAAAAAAGGATTTCTTAAGACCATCTATTCTACACATCATCGGTACTGAAGTAGTGACACAAAGAATAGAAGCATAAACATTTTACAGTCAACCAGTTTGACAGAACAGCCACCCATCCCTCCCTGTCCTCGGCACCCTTTCATCCTTTAAAAAACATACAAAAAACAGAATTTACATCTGAATTAAGTTAATCAACCTATTGCCCTTAAGTAAAAATGTATTCACAATCCTGTGGTTGAAAATTAAAAAAATTAAGATTGGAATTAGATAACCTGTACTCTTGTGTTCAGTCAAATGTCACTCAACTTGTCACCTTGTGTGGGGGGTTAAAAAACCCATTATCGTTTGAACTGTCATACAACAGTTTGATTCACTCCATCGTGTTAGCTCACCTTCAACCAGAAGGGAGGGATGAATGCCCCCTCCATGTTGCAACATCTCTTCACGATAACGCTGACCCACACTCCTGCAACACATCATTCTCATCATTGTTGCATGATGAGCATACTTTTGCCTAACATCTCTGAGATGTCATGCTTTATGGCTGCTCTATTGCTATGTACCCAGTGAATTAAAGGCGATGTTCTCAGCACAAACTGATTTCAGAAAAGTGCGAAATTTTCTGATTCACCACTGAGAAGTCCATGGTTAAGCGTTTGTGACTTCTAACTCCCCTTACCAGGGCTCCCACTTTTCTGTGAATACACAGATTTTGGTGAAATACAGAATCGCGAATCTGTGAGGTAAACAATTCAGAGGAAAAAGCAGAAGGAGAGAACACAGAAGTGGCAGTGGAATCAGTTGAGTGCTGGTCATGTTTCAGGTTTGTTAGCAGATGACACAGACGTCATGTGATCTTGTGTCAACTTCTCCCAAGCGCTGGCAATCGCCATTCTGTCTACCTGTTTGAAGGTATCTACCAGTTTGAAGGTATCATGGTTGTACATGATTGTACTAGAGAACTCCCCATGAATTCTAAGGCTGCTCAGTTTTGATGCCTTTATAACCTGTATGCATGTGTGCATGAGAACATGGGTGGGTGTGATAAGAAAAGGCCAGTGATAATCTAAACCGTAGCACTCATCACTGGGCAGCAAAACTAAATCAGGATCACTGACCATCACACCTTGCTAACCCTTACCACCCAGGTGGACAAAGTTTGAGAGCGCCCCTCACCTGCTGAAAGGATCTTCTTTGAAAACAGGAATGCCACAATCGTGCCGCCACCGCTCGGGAAATCAGGTAGGCGTAGTAACGTGCTCCGTAGCCCACCAGATGACCAAAGCGCAGCTGCCAGGCCTGTCAGTGCAGACACACACAGCACAGATCAGTCTGTGGCACACACAGACAGCACCAACCTCTGAACACAGAGCACCCTGCTGTTGTCTGATGAACAAGTGGGACTGAGTAAAGGGCACACACACAGGCAAGGTAAGGTAATGTCGCTTATGGCCCAACTGACCACAGTGGGGCAAATCAGGGCTGTCACCGCACAGAGGTTGACTCGCAAGACAGCTCCAACCTTTGAACATAAATACAGCACCATTCTGTAGTCTGATCAACAAGTGGGTCTGAGTAAAGATGTACTTTGAAATGTGTGTGTGTCTGTTTTCAGTACACTTGCTCGCAACCGAGAGAACATAACCATGTGAACACGTACGAACCAGAAATACACGCACTATTTTCATGTATGCATTCATGACTTTGGATGTAAAGGATAAACGGTATTACACCCAACATGGTACATAAAATGACAGCAACATACACATTTGCACATGTGTTTAAACACATGTATGTGTCAGTGCGCCCAAAGGAGTTAAGAGAAAACATCTACGCATTTCAGACTGCATGTTGATTATTGTCAGACACTGTGCTAATTTGAAACTTATTCATTATTACATGTACACACACACTCATGCTCAACAAGCTGTACACAAACATCTGTACCAGCACACACACTTCTATACACAGACAAAGGGCACAGTACCGTGTTTGGAACGTAGGGAATGCTGGAGTACTGTTGCTGCACATCAGCCAGAATGGCGGTGGTGGAGGGGCCCTGTAAGGGATGTGGTCCATGGTACACCTGGTCCAGTGCCGAGTAAAAGGTCTGCTGCTGTAGGTCCTGCCGTCACACACAATAGGGGCGGCCATGCACTCCTTGAGGTTTCTTTGCAAATATTGCAAGAAACTGTGATCATCTGAATGACCTCATATGTTGTTATTTTCCATGACTTTCCCTTTAAAGAAGATTTTTTGCAGAAAGAGATATGACAGACAGACAGACAGACAGACAGAGACAGACAGAGAGAAAGAGAGAGAGAGAGAGAGAGAGAGAGAGATGTTGTAATATCTTCCTTTACTATCAGTACACAAAGTCAAATGATATCATCATTTTACTATTGATCATGACTCACAAAAAAAAGGGCTAGAAGAAATAGAAAAAAAAAATTTCAACCATTCAGCCATTTTTTTTTTTTCTCTGCCAGGACCACTCTGTTTTCTGCATACTAAATGACACTAAGTCACCAACACACTGCCCAGCACCCCCAGGAAGAAACAGTCTCTGACTTACAGAAGCGGCAAAGAGATGTTTGGCGGCACACATGTCTTTGGCTACAGACTGCGGCAGAGGTTCCCCCGTCCTGTAGTGGCGGGCAAAAGAGGTGATCACCTGCACAATAATGGGATTTGTTTTATACATCCCAGTTTCTGGCTTCATCAGTGCACACAATAAACGTTAAATCATGCGCATGCCAGATTCTTGTTGGGCTTGGCACTAGAATGAAATGCTTCTGTCAGAAATATGACAGAACTTCTACAGCACTTTGGAGGAGAAGCAGCAGACTTCACTAAGGTTGAACACACCAAAATGAAACGGGACAAAATGTGGTGTTTAACATGGCAGAAAAAAAAAACATAGGATCAACAGGAAGGCTTTCATATTTTTTTTCCATCTCAAATAAAAAAAATAAAATAAAAAAAAAAAACAGAAAACGTCTGTGAGCTATGAGTTCATGAGAAGAGACATAGGATCAACAGGAAGGCTTTCATATTTTTTTTCTATCTCAAATTAAAAAAAAAAACACACACACCAGAAAACGTCTGTGAGCTATGAGTTCATGAGAAGAGAAAATGTTTTTTTTCGATGTGCAGAGGTTAATAGCAGGCATGGACAGAAGGACATTTCTCATGCACTAAAGTACACAATGTCAGTTTGTGCATCACCAGAAAGTTTGAATATTCCACAAAAAGTATACTGTTACAGAGATAGCAGTCAGCTGACCTTACCATATGTGCATGCCATCACTATTCTGCAGGCTGACCTTACCATATCTGCATGCCATTACTATTCTGCAGGCTGACCTCACCATATCTGCATGCCATTACTATTCTGCAGGCTGACTCACCATATCTGCATGCCATTACTATTCTGCAGGCTGACCTTACCATATCTACATGCCTTTTTTATTCTTCAGGCTGACCTTACCATATCTGCATGCCATTACTATTCTTCAGGCTGACCTTACCATATCTGCATGGCATTTTTATTCTTCAGGCTGACCTTACCATATCTGCGTGCCATTATTATGGTTTAAAAACACGTACATTGCACAGAAAAGGCATCACAGACTTGCTCATTAAGGGAAAAATGCCTTTTTTTTGGCATAACTCCCATTGTTTCCTCTGAAGCACACTGAAACAATCATGTTTCATGGTTTAGGCTGCGCAGCCTATTGGCTGTTGGGCAGTGAACTGTCACGGCTCACCATGCCTTGGGCATGACATGATGGAAGGCGGTGCCCATCTTTTTCCTCCTGTCACTTTTAACCTACCCTTGTGAACCAGGTGCACATGGACTACTGGGTGGACTGGCAGGGTGTCCAAGCTGAAATAAATCCATCCCCAGGTATGGTTCAGACTGACAACCATCACCTCCAGACCAACACTCTGAAGATCGGACGACGACCGCCCCTCATGTTCCTCAGGTACATACACACATGCAGCCTACACTCACATCCATCTTCACAGGCCTCACCCTGGGGTCAGTGGCAAAGAACTCCATCAGAACTGATGGTATCTCAGCAAAGTCTGTGGAACATCTGGTTCCTGCCAAAGAGGATCAGACACAGGGATCATGACGATGCACATCAACACCCCCCCTTTGTTTATTGCATACAGTACACAGACACAGGGAACATGGCAATGCCATACAAACAACATCCCTTTCCTTTTTTGCATACAGTATACAGACACTAGTATCTTGACAATGCACACCAACAACACACCCCTTTACTTTTTTGCATACAGTATACAGACACTAGCATCTTGACAATGCATACCAACAACATCCCTTTCCTTTTTTTGCATACAGTATACAGACACTAGTATCTTGACAATGCACACCAACAACACCCCTTTACTTTTTTGCATACAGTATACAGACACTAGTATCTTGACAATGCATACCAACAACACCCCCTTCCTTTTTTGCATACAGTATACAGACACTAGTATCTTGACAATGCACACCAACAACACCCCTTTCCTTTTTTGCATACAGTATACAGATACTAGTATCTTGACAATGCATGCCAACAACACCCCCTTCCTTTTTTTGCATACAGTATACAGACACTAGTATCTTGACAATGCACACCAACAACATCCCTTTCCTTTTTTGCATACAGTATACAGACACAAGTATCTTGACAACGCACACCAATAACACTCCCTTCCTTTTTTGCATACAGTATACAGACACAAGTATCTTGACAATGCACACCAATAACACCCCCTTCCTTTTTTGCATACAGTGTACAGAAAAATCAGGTATGCTCCTTTCAGAGATCCCAACCCCTAGCCCTCCTGCATTCACCGACCTGCTCCTAGCACTGCTGGATCTTGTTCTGGGAGGACTAGGCAACACATGCGCAGAACTTGTGTTCTTACAGAGGGAAGCACACCATTTCAGTTCAACAGAAAATTTGGGGATGCTGGCATCACTTCCATTCACTGACAAGAAAGGAAACTGCAGGTAGCCCACTGTTAAACTTCACAATGACTGCTTCGCGTCTGATGAAATGGAAAATTCTTCCAAAGATTAACTGGGTCAAATTCTGCATTAAACATACAGAGCCACATCGCTTGAGGTCACTTTCAATGATAAGGAGGACAAATCCTTTAGTGGGCAGTCCCTGCAATGAAAGAAGGCATCACATGTAACATCAGCCTGCATACACAGACCAAGAATGCTGTCTATCAAACCCAGCATCAGTATAATACCAGTATTGACACTGAATGAATGTAAACCTCAAAGATATAATCATAGCAGGTCTTTTCCTTCTCATTTACAGCAGGTCTTGAATTGACGAGAAAATCCTGAAGAGAGTCAGAGAAAGTGTCATACACAGACAAACACAACATTACAGAAATAAAACTGAGAAGAGTCAGAAAAAGTGTCACTTATGGGAAAGACAATATTACAGAGAAATTATTTCTTAATCTTCAAACATACCTGCCCAAACAAATGCCTTAACTCCACTAGGTGTGAGATCATGCATCAGGATTCCAATCAAATGATTAAAAAATAGTGAGCGGGGGAGCAGACTCTTCCTTTTAACCATCAGGCCAAAGGGGGGAGGGGGGGGGGGGGGGGGGGAGGGGGGGGGGGGGTAGTCTCCCTTAGTAAGTTCACAATCAGCTCACCCTGACAGCGGTGTTGCACACCTAGTGGAGATAAGGCATTTGTTTGGATATGTAAGTATATCAGAAAAAGACGTTTAGTGGCAAAATTCCTGTTTGTAAGCGAACTACGACCTGCGACTTGATGCCTCCCCTGACCTGTGACCTGCTGGTACTTGGTGCAGCCCAGCCTGGAGTGCATGGCGTGGCCGAACTATGACCTGTGTGACCTAACGCAGGGCACTGACCTGTGACGTGCTGGTACATGGTGCGGCCCAGCATGGAGTGCATGGCGTGGCCGAACTCGTGGAACAGGTTCTCCATCATGCCGGGGGTGAGGAGGGTGGGGGTGCTGCCTGCCGGCGCGGGCAGGTTCAGCTGCAGGACGACCACGGGGAGCTGGTAGCTGCCGTCGTCACGCTGCCGCCCACCACGGGATAGTGAAGTGGCAGTCCTGAGTCACAGCGTTGTCAACAAGAAACTGAGTTAGCTGACTGGCACTTCCAGTCTGAATGCAAAAACAGTTTATGATTACTAAAAACAAAAACTCACAAACAAACTCACTTACAAGCAATTTCTGTATGCATGTAAAAGCAGCTTATGATTACTGAAAAATATAACATCAGTAGTGAAGTGGCAGTCCTCCTGTTTCATGCTACTGAAAATTAAGGTCTCACTGGTTTGAGAGGAATTGACAATGCCCGACTGAATAAACAACTGATCACGACAACACGAATGATTAATAAGATCTGATCAATCACTATATCAATAAATCATAGTAACTTTTAGCACACATACATGGGGAGTTTGTATTATATACTCCCTGTTTGGCTAAGTATACTTACCATGTCAGACCATAGCATTAAACGGCTGTCAGTCAGCTCTGTCAGGCCGAAGTTTTGTGGCAAATGCAGGCATAAGATAGTCACGTGACGCCCACCCTACTTCCGACTACGGAAGATGCAGAAGATCGTGTACTGTCCGTCATTCAACGAGGCCTGCGCGCAAGGCAACCCCAGGGAACCTTGGCGCTAGCGGGGAAGGTAGGGCGGGCATTAGAGTCTGACATGGTAAGTATACTTAGCCAAACAGGGAGTATAATACAAACTCCCCATTTTGGCGTCGTATACTATACCATGTCAGACCATAGCAGAATTTAAAGGAATAGGAGGAGGGCCGAGCGCCCTAATGGTTCCTGGGTTAACTGTTATGGCTGCATTGGCCGCCACAAATGAAAACCCCTTAGAACCATCAGCCCTGGTCATGCGGATGTCCCTTAGATAAAAGTTTATGAAAGGGTTCTCCGAACGCCAGTAGGCTGCCTCCAGGAGATGGCACACGGGGACAGAGTGCTGGAACGCTGTGGACATGGCCAACGCTCTGACCTCGTGGGCTCGAGGGGAAAGGGCTGGGAGGTCTTTGTGGGCCTGGGCATAGGCAGATTTGATAGTATAGAATAGCCACCTAGAAATCGAGCCCGCCGAGATGTCTTTCTTGTTGTTGGGGTTGATGGAAATAAGGAGGCTTCTCTGAGAGGAACGCCTGGGGTGGGAACGCTCCCAGTAGTATCTGAGGCACCTAGAGGGTCATAGGTCCATGTCCCCGCTGCCTTCGCTGCCTAAGATATCCGCTAGGGAGCGGATAACCAGGGAAGGCGAGGTCGTGCCCGGTTCCTGGTTCTTCGCTAAGAACTCAGGCAGGAACTTAAGCGAGACCGATCCGTCTCTGAGAAAGGCGATGTCCCGAGGGTCACAACTGAGGACCTGAATCCCACTTCGCCTCCTGGCTGAGGCCAGGGAGAGAAGGAAGGTGGTCTTGAAGGGGAGAATGACAAAGGGAATAGCACGGAGGGGCTCGAAAGGGGGGTTTCTGAGGGAGTCAAGAACCAGAAAGAGGTCCCACATGGGAGCGCGCCTAGGGGACTGAGCTTCCCGTAGGGCCACCCCCCCCCCCGAGATAGTTCTCTAAGGAGAAAGTTATGTCGAATGATGGGCCGCCCAGCTGTCAGATGGTGGTGCCTACGGCCGATCTGTAGCCCCGAATGGAACTAGCAGAGAGCTTTCGAGAGGATGAAAGGTGGGATAGGAAATTGCCTATCTGGCGGGATAGGAACTTGCCTATGTGGATGTTGGAGGGGAGGAGGTAGGGGACCGAGTTAGCCGTGCACCACGTGACCCATCTCTCTCATCGCGGTGGTCGCAATTTGGCTGGCATAGAAGCCAGCGTGTAGGCGAAGCATCTGGGGATTGGAGTGAGGGAGGCCCGAGCGAGGTTGTCTGAGTAAGTCCCCACCAAGGGGCTAGCTGGAGAGGGGGAACGTGAGTGAGGGACCTGAGGTCCGGGAACCACAACTGAGTCGGCCACCACGGGGTTATGAGGATGAGTTTGGGTCTCAAATAGGTCGACCATGGGCTTGAACCAGTGTTCCCAGACGGTGGTTAGTGTCAGCTTGTTCAGGGTCCACTCTGTGTGCAGAAGGGTCCCTGACCGGCTGAGAGTGTCTGCCAGGATGTTGCGTGTCCCCGCTATGTGTCTCGCACGGAGGGTGGCTCCCGTGTGCGTGCACCAGCGAAGGAGGGCCTCTGTCCGTAGAGAGAGGCCGCTGATGGAGTGAGCCCCCCCCCCCCCCCCTTTGTTGATGTAACGGGCTACCGACGTGTTGTCCGTGAGGAGGAGAACCAGTCGGTGAGAGACAGATGTTGGAAGTGGAGGAGGGCCAGCCTGACCGCTTCCAATTCTAATATGTTGATGTGGAGGCGAGCCATCTGTGCGTCCCACATCCCGAGGCATGACTGTCCCCCAAGTGGGCCCCCCAGCCCGAGTTGGAGGCGTCTGTGTATAGTTCGAGGGACTGTGTTGGGAGAGAGATCGGAACGCCTTCGTGAAGAGGAAGGGTGCCAGGGAGAGGCCAAAGGGGAGAGCTTTGAACTGGAACACTCGAGCTTGCCAGACAAACCGGAGGTAACGTCTGTGCGCCGGGTGAATAAGGATCTGGAAGTACGCATCTTTCAGATCTATGGAGGTAGCCCAATCTACGTGATGGATGGAGTCTCTGATCTGGGAGGGCGTGTCCATCTTGAACTAGGTATGTCTGAGGAACTTGTTGAGGGGAGAAAGGTCAAGGATGGGCCTCCATCCCACCGAAGGTTTGGGGATCACGAACAGGTGGGAGTAAAACCGGGGTTGGGCTGGAAAACTTCGGTGATGGCCCCTTTCTGAGGAGTTCGAGGACTTCCAGGCGAAGGGCGTCCGCCTGGGCAGGTGGGGGGGGTCGCTGGGGGACGAGGAGGAGAGCGCATGAGGGGAGGACGACGGTGAGCCCACGGTAGGCGAAACCCGTCCTGAAGAACCGACACTACCCAGGGGCTGAGGCCCATACGTCGCCACTGGCAGGCGGCCGGGAGAGGTTGCCCGCCAGGGGAGCCGATGGTCCAGATGGGGGGAAAGGGGAAGAGTGGGCCGGTGCCTTGCTGGGCAGGTTGGGCCAGCTCCATGCGCACTACGGGAGTGTCCTCCAGTCACCGGCGGGGCCGTGCTTGCTGGCCAAACCAAAAATTTTGGCGAGGTTTAGGTTTAGCCTCTGTGAGTTAAGTGGCCGCTTGGGGGGCCTGGAAAGGCGTGGCTGAGGCCGGGGGGCAAAGGACGCCGCCTGCTTGCGTTCCTCGAGCGAGAGAGACATAGCCGAGGTGGAGTGCTCGCCAAAGAGCGAGTGATCCTGGCCCGGGACACATCGTAGGGATGCCCTGAGTGCCGGGAGAGTGAGGAGCGTGCAAGCACCGCGTCTCTAGCCACTAGCAGACAATTAAAATGGCTTGTTGCTGCGCTGTCCGCCGCAGCCGCCAAGTGATGCGATATCCTGTTAACTAGGTGTCGCATAAGGGGGTCGCTGAATAAGCGAGGTTCGTCCTGGTGTGGTTCGGAGTTTGTATCCGAAGGCACTGGGACGGCGCCGTCATCCCCAGGCCAGAGTACCTCCGCCCTCTGCAAGAGCATGCTAAGGTAGGCATGCCCTGCAGTGGTGTGTAAGATGCCCATCCGGGCTACTCGGTCCCAGTCCTTTAGCGCTTAAAGGGGATGGTGGCCGAAGTAGGGGGGCCCGGTTGGGTATCAGGCGACAATCTGATTGGGAGATGGCCCACTCCCTGGTAACCGGATTGTCGGCAAGAGGGGGAGGCAACTGGGTGCTTCCTGTGGGTCCCAAGTAGGGCGCCGAAGGGGGCCGCATTGGGTGCCGGGGGCAGGTCTTGACCCGGCGTGGGGACGGCGTCTGCACCCCTGGCGCGTTTTGCCGGACTCTCCCACAGCGAAGTGAGTGACTGAGGTGCGACAATTCTGAGTCTGGAGTATTGGGCTGGGGGCAGCCCAACGATCTCAGGGAAGCCAAGATCGGCAGAGGGAGGGGCGTCCCTCGACACGAAGTCCGGTCGAAACCGTTCAATGGTGTGGATGTCATAAAGGGATGAGAAGAAGTCCTCATCGTAGTCGTCCTCAGGCTGTGGGGAGTCAAGTTCCTGGGAAGGGAGGTCTTCCTCAGGGGGCAACTGCGCGGGTGCGCGAGGGTCCCGCCCTGGTAGGGGTGGTGGCGGGGGGAGGGGGGGGATGGCGGGACCCTCGTGGCTCTATGCTCGGCAGACGGGCTGGGGTGGGGAGAGCCCGGACTGCCGATCGGACAGCGCCCGAGGTGGGAGACCCAGGTCGACCCAAGTCTGCGAGGTTGGGTGCCACAATCGACCAAATTGTTGTTCAGGTTGGGTGTGTGTATTGAGCCACTGGTCCCTCTCGGGGGCATAGAGCCACTGGTCCCCGGGGAGATAAGCGGGCGGGCTGTGGCGGCCAGAGTACTGTGCAGGGACTCGCCGGGGACCGGGGTAACCTTGGGCAGCAGGGGGGGAATAGTAATCGACCCTGGTATGTGGTTTCCCCCGGGAGCGTGCCGGGTCCCAGTGGAATGGGACAGGTTACCCGTGGTCCCGCTGGTAGATCCTCCCCCCGGAGGAACGGGACCGAGGACGTTGCCCAAATGGGGGCCGAGTAGGTCGGACCCCCGAACGTCCTGAACCCTAGGGGAACCTGCGACGGGCGAGCGGGGTTGGTCGGCCGTCTTGTGTATGTTCACAACCGGTGGATGCACTCGGTGTTCCCATACGCCCAGAGTTATGGACATGTGCATGGTCGTGCCAAGACGTGGCCATAAAACTGCGTCCGGAGATAACTGGACGCTCCTCGTGCAGGGGTGTTGGCTGCACCTGTGCACGGTGGGGGAGAGCGTCGTGAGACGGCGAGTCCGGATGGGGGGAAGAAGTGGACCCGCGCGTCCCATAAGTGCGAGTGACGGGTGGGGGTTCCAGCCCAAGGCCGTCACCCGTGCCTGTCCGCGGCCGGCAAAGGTCCCCGGGGGCCGGGGGTCGCGTGACTCGGCATAGTAAGTGGATGTCTGACTATGCGCAGGAAAGCTAGAAGGCAGGGTGGCTGGGGGAGAAAGCGGAATCCCGCTCGGATTTCTTGGCTAGACGGGGTCCCTTAAGGGGGGCCTTGCCCTTAGATTTCCTGGGCAGGTTGAACGAAAAGGCACTTAGAAATCGCAGCCGGTTGCCTTCTAGCTTTCGAACGCGCACGGTCGTGCGTCCGTCGGTCGGGTAGAGGAGGGAGACTCCCGCGTCCCCTCCGCGGGAGGGACGTCTCCGTCTACCGCGGCCGGCCGTTCTCTCAAAGAGAGGACGGTTCGCTCGGGGTTGGAACCAACTCGTGGGTCCTCCGGGAATGTGAGCGAACTCTGAACGTCAGAGTTATTGCTCGACCCAGCCGAGTCCTTCACCATATTGGGCGATGGCGCCGAGCGAAACCGGAGCACACGATCGTAAACGGGAGACACGACGGTCGATCGAGGAGGATAACCAAGTCGACCGATCGATCGATCGTGCGCACACAATAAAATAAAAATGTAAACAACGCACACAATGGAATATACAGGTAAACAAGTCCGTACAGGGACACAAAGCGCAGCAGAAATGAGCGAAACAGTGCGTGAGAAGCGACCGTGGCGTGGGCCCAAAGTGCTGAGTAACGCCACGTGTAAATACAATGACGCCGGTCGATCGCGATCGTTAAGGACACGAAGGCGAGCGAGAATTGTGACAACTGAAAGAAAGGGGTGCAAACCAATTGAGGAAGCAAATTCAGGGCGAAAAAACCACGTAAAATACCGAGGGTTAGAAGTTGGTGCACAAGAGAGGGAGACCGGCGCAAAACAAGATGGCGACGAGACCGGCTCACGATCGTCGCGCGGGAGGTTGTGTGAAAACCGGAGCACACGATCGTAACACGACGGTCGATCGAGGAGGGTATACAGGTCGATCGACCGTGCGCACACAATAGCAATATAACACAATGGAAATATAAAAGTAAACAAGCTCGCACAGTGACAGAAAAAGCAGTAGCGATGAACGAAACCGTGCGTGGGCAACGACAGTGGCGTGAACCAAAAGTGCTGAGTAACGCCACGTGTAACAGCAATGCCGAAGGGCGATGCGATCGCCACGCACACGACGCCGATCGAAAAAATGTGGCAATGAATGGGAGGGGTGTAAACAAATGTAGGAAGCAATTTCGAACGACAAACCACGTGTAATTGCGTGGGCTAGAAAGCTGGTGCGACAAGGAATGGAGACTGGCGCAAAACAAGATGGCGACGAAACCGACCCGCGATCGTCGCAGATGAGATAGTGGAATCGTGATACAAGTAACGGCGAGATTAGAAATCGGAATTTAGGGGCAAAAGGCCGTAAAGGCGAGTGAGAATGCAAGGCCGATGGACAAAAGGGAGGCCGAGAAAACGCGAGGGACGTGGCGATGGAAAATGCCGATCAACCTCGAACCGGTTACGCAAATAGACAAGAACCGGGAGCACCACGATCGCGAGAAAATTTCAGCGAATAAGGTTAGAATGCTAGCCCATCCGATAACCTCACACGTCAAGATATAAGCGGAAGCCACAGATAAATGAGTACAGAGTGCAAAACACAGCAATCTTTACACAAAGGCAAAGTATAGGCGAGAGACAGAGCACAAGACTTATCTTGCTTGGGCGACAGGCCGAAGTAGAATGACGGACAGTACACGATCTTCGGCATCTTCGTAATCGGAAGTAGGGTGGGCGTCACGTGACTATCTTATGCCTGCATTTGCCACAAAACTTCGGCCTGACAGAGCTGACTGACAGCCGTTTAATGCTATGGTCTGACATGGTATAGTATACGACGCCAAACACAAGACCTATCTTGCTTGGGCGACAGGCCGAAGTAGAAATGAGGTACAGTAAACGAACATCGGCATCTTCCGTAGGTGGAAGTAGGGTGGGCGTCACGTTACTATCTTATGACTGCATTCACCACAAAACTCGGCCTGACAGAGCTGGCTGACAGCCATTTAATGCTATGGTCTACTATGGTCTGACATGGTAGAGTATACGACGCCAAAATCAAGGTTAGCCACGGTGAAAAACAGCATTTCGACCACAAAAACTTAAAAATTCATAACTTGAGAACTACGGCACATATCAAAGAAACATAGCAGCGCCCACTGTTGCCACGAGTTTACTGGACGTTGGCAGGCGCTCACCCTCTCGGCAGTGTGATGTCCAGTCGGGCGCTAGTGGGTGCATGCTTGTCAAGTGAGCTAATGTGTGAAATTTTCGTCAACACTGCATTCACTTCATGGACATTACTATGTGACAGGAATTCCCCACTACCCTGAACTTGACTGTTGATCTCCTCCACATTATAACTTCAGCAGAATACTTTTTTCTCTGCACATGCAAGTTTCAATCCTAAAGAAACTACACAGGCCAATAGCTTGACCATTCAGTCATACACAGCTCTTTCATGAGGCCAACACAGTGCAGTTCTCTCTCTGACAAGTGTTGTTTGGACTGGTCAGAGATCATACTTTCCCCAAACAAGATAGCAGAGCGAAGACAATCCTAATTTCAAAAGGTGACTGAATTTGCGCCATGGCCCTCTCAAGTATGCCTGTCAAGTTTTCAAAATATAG
This sequence comes from Conus betulinus, assembly GCA_016801955.1. Classification (NCBI taxonomy): domain Eukaryota; kingdom Metazoa; phylum Mollusca; class Gastropoda; order Neogastropoda; family Conidae; genus Conus; species Conus betulinus. The sequence continues at coordinate 3,362 of JADBJO010019988.1, read as the reverse complement.
CCAAATAGGCCATCATGAAAAGATAACTTGATTTGTAATAGGTCGCAATAGGGATAGTATGGTCATGATTCTTCCAATGTTGCATCGTGATTATTGTGGTGTGTGTGTGTGTGTGTGTGTGTGTGTGTAAGTGAGAGAGTGAGGAAGAGAGAGAGAGTGTGTTGTTTTCAAAACAGCTTACAGTGAAGTAGCAGTGGCATATGCTCAAGGTGTCTGAAAGAAGGGCTTTCTATGCATCACCAAGGCATACACAAGATTTACTTTTCAAGAATATGTAAAAATTTGTATAAAAATCATTTCAATGTAGTGACCCTCTGTCAGCCACGATTCTCACCTCGACTGATCTGTTGCATGATCATAGCATTCTGCACAGAAGCCGGAGTGGCAGCAGCCTGAAGGGGTATATGCCCTGGCGTAATGGGCATGAATGGGGGAGGAGGAGCAGGGCCAGCCCCAAGAGGACGTGGCAGGGGGCCGGCAAGATGAGGAGGCAGAACAGCTGGATGCTGCTGCAGACGCTGCTGTTCCAGCAGTTTGTTGAGGTCAAAGCTGCCCCCTGTGCTGTTGGTGCCCACAATGGGGCGAGGCTCACTCTCAGGCTTCACAGGCTGGTTGCCACCCATGACAGGCGGGACTGAGGAATTGACGGCGGGACTGTTGACACTGGTTCCGCTGAACCTGTAACAATGGGACCTAGCCCTATAGCCTTGACCTGTTCTCTCATTCACTGATGAGGCATACAATAACTCTTAATCTTTTTTCTTCTCCCTTCAAGAAGACCACATGTAAGCCTGACCCAAACATGTTTCCTCCACATGAAAATTCCCTTAAAATACGACTGGTGGAAGTGACCTGTCCATTCAAAATACATACTGAGAATTAGAGAAGCACACGTGTGCAAAATTTTTTTTTTAAATTATGAATGAATGAACATGCACTCAAGCGCACGCGCGCGCACACACACACACATGTTCACAAACTGACAAACAGTACATTTGAGAGCCATGCACTCACCTTTGACAATAGCCCTGCCACCAGTTGCCGACAGGGGAGAGGCCACAGGCTGCCCTACCATTTGCCGAATAGCAATGCCTTTGGCAAGACCCACCACCACAGAGGATGCCCCAACGAAAGTCCCCTGAAAAGCATATTATCCATCACTGACTTTACAAACATTTAGTCAAAACCAACGAAGCTATGGTTCAATTATGTAGGTTAGCATAACAATATTCAAACTCGATAAGCTCCTGGTTTGTCCCCTCAAATGGTTAAAACTTTCAATGAATGCTCTGATCAACTTCCTGATGGCAGTCTCTCTCCTGCCTCTTATCCCCAGAGAGGAGCTAATGATTCAGCCTCGGTAAAAGAGATGGCATCAAGATCTGGGATCTCTGTTTTCTCCTGGCATTCTTTTAGGTGGAACTTTACCCCGAAAAGAAAAATCAGACCTTGGGTGAAAAAGATCACGGCTGGCCATAAATCCTCAATCCTAAAGGATTATGACAAAAACATTTCTTTTTCTTCAAAGTGGTGCAAAGAAATCTCATACTGGTCTGAAAGAAGCTGAAACTGAGTGTGTGGCACATTTTCTTGAGAATCCATGATATGGGTCAACAATCCAGCATAATCAGCTACTTTATCTTAGACATCTAAAAGATCTTTTGTCTGATGCACAAATCTCTTGACATTTGCTGTGACCCATTTCTTCAGTTCCTTTCAAACTTTAACCATGAGAAGAGAAGCAGCAGCTCTGCAGATCTCCCATCAAAGCCTCCTGTTAGCACTACAGAACCTCAACTCTTATTTTGAAACATAAACCCAGCGTTCAATTCTGTCTCTCAAAATATATGTTGCCAGAGTGTTGTACTAGCAAGTTTTCTTTTTTATTCTTGCCACAGCTATCAGGCCCATGAAATGCATGCCTCTCTCGAAAATCTACGTCTCCTGCCTTGAAATACAAGATGGCTCAACCACCTTGTCTGACTGCCATCTTTTCTGGCCAAGAATCATAAGCACAGAATCTTGAAGCTGACCTTTCCTCCACTGGCACATTTAAGATCCTCTCCTAGTCTCAGTCAATAGAGTAGGAGTAAGTCAAATGATTAGTTAGGGCTCTCAAAACATGTCAAGAATGGACAGAGTTTGAATCTCACCACTTAACCTTGTTGTGAAGCTTGAGAAAGGCTGAAATTGAGCCATCAACTGTGTCCACATACTCTGGATCTGTAAAGTTTACCAGGCAAGCATTTGTCTTTGGCCATAAGCCGTCACACCCAAAGGCAGACCCATGGAATCATAACCTACAGGCTCTATCCATCAAGCACCACACTCTGGAGGCATACTGCCTTCATCGTTATTTAGCAGATGAATGAAAATCATTGACTATCTTTGACAGGTTTTATTGAGGAGACATGTCAGAGGACTTGTCCACCTTACATTGCTTGTACAGACTTTTTACTGTTCAGTCTGCAACACTCCCATCATGTAGTAAACTGTTGTAGTATTCATTAATGCCCACCCTTTCCTGGTCCTCTTTATACCTACTTAAAAGAGACGAAACTGAATAACAGATAGGTAGAACGTTACTTCTGACGGCTGAGGGATCGCAAGGACTCGATCCATTAATATGCCTCATCATGTCACTATTCCTTCCTGGCAAGAGGAGGTCATTCAAGCATGTAATGCATGTTTAGCAGGCCTAAGCAGTTTCTACTGAGGATGCCCCATACTGAAACTAGTCAACAATGTCATGTGATCACATGAGACAGCTTGACATACTGGCATGGCAAGATGGGGGTTTTTTTTGGTGTGTTTTTTCACCCCTCCTCCACCCCCATTTTTTCGCCCCAAACCCGTCTTCTTTTTTTTTTTTGAGAATCTACCATTTGATTTTGCTGGAATTAAACGCAAAACTCCCTCCTAAGAAGTAACAAAACAAAAACAAACAAAAAAACCCAGCTTCTCCCTCAGAAGCAAAGGCAAGCTTGAATTGGTGTCTGTGGAAATCCATGACCATCGAAACAAAATGTCAGAAATCCTGAAGACAGGGAAGGGTGAACGCCTCCACCATGGCAAAAACCAAGTCAGGTGGCATGTTCTGATAAAGTAAATCACTAATGGTGATCGATTTGCTCCCTAACCTGAGAATGGAGGCAAGGTTAGCACCCTGCTCTCCAAAATTTGTTTAAACGAGGGGAATTCTGATGGTATGGCTATGTTCATGTCAGGTGGGGGACAGGCATTTGGACAGGTAAGAATGAGAAAAAACTCATTTCATTTTCTTTAAAAAAAAAATCTGTTATTATTAGATGTAAACGAATCAAAAAAAATCATTTTACTGTTAGATGTAAACATGTCTAAAA
>JADBJO010019987.1:0-27500 GCA_016801955.1 Conus betulinus | reverse complement strand
AGGTGTCATCACCCACACAACTGAGGTAGCGAGGATTCTCAGCGAATTACCGAGGAGACACACACTGAACACACGCAAACAATGTCAACACGCCCGGTCGCTGACATTGCCTCGCTTCCGCTCACCTGGCTGGCCTTGTGAACTTTGTGTGACCTTGTCACTGAGACACAAACGTGTTCGATTCTGCTTCTTTACAGATTGATGTCAACCATTGTGTCTGCTACTGTTCTCCACTGACTATTCACGCACCTTACTGTCACTTCACTACTCACTAGCATGCTACATGAACGCTGCACCTTGAAGCCGAAGGTAGAGCAACCGACTGACATTGCTGACTAGTCGCCATGTTTTTCCGCGCCGAGAGAGAGAGAGAGAGAGAGAGAGAGAGAAAGACAGAGAGAGACAGAGACAGGAAGAGAGACAGAGGAGAGAGAGAGAGAGAGAGAGAGAGAGAGAGAGAGAGAGAGAGAGAGGATGAGGGGATGGGGGTGATCCTTTAAAGAAAATGCAGCTTTTCAGCTGACAACGAAGTAAATGACCCCAACCCATCCAGCAGTTTTTCTTCGTCACCATACTACCATGCTCAAACTGTGAAATGTCATGCATATGAACATCATTTAAAGAAACAAGACCAGAAAAAGTGAGCTAACACCAAGACGGACAACTTAGATCGTTACATGGTATTTAGCGATGTTTTTCCTTTGCTGTACTCAGTTGCTGACATACCAACCCAGAGGTAAACGCTCAACGTTATATTTCATGACGTCAGAGAAGGCCTCCATCTCCTGCTCAGTCTCCAAGCTGACTAAAGAAAGCACCATGTTCTTTGCATGCCGTCTTGACACCAGGTCGGTGTGTTATCTCCTTTATAGATATAAAGATAGCACCTCCCTCCTCCAGGATCTATCTAAAACGACAAACAGACAAAGGGGGAGACAATGTTACAGAAAGTTGGGGCATGTGCGTAGATTGATTGGTGCGTGAAGACGGGCGTTTGCATGTGTGCAAAGGTGCACGGGTAGATGAGGGAGGCTATATAAGTTCCAGAACAAACACTTCACAACTACTCCACCCATTCCTTACCCCCTCTGAAAATCAGAATGCGGCTTTTGTTCAGCAGCAGCAAACAACACCAACAGCAGCAGCAGCAGCAGCAGCAGCAGCAGCGGCAGCAGTAGCAGCAGCAGCAGCAGCAGCAACAAGAAGAACAACAGCAATGACAACGACACAAAATGCTCACGCACACACACTATCACCACCACTACCCTTACACACGCTAGAACGCACAACCGCTTACACACAACACACACACACACACACACACACACACACAACACACACACACAAACACACGCATGCACGCACACACACGCACACACACACACACACACACACACACACACAGAGAGAGAGAGAGAGAGAGAGAGAGAGAGAGAGAGAGAGAGAGACAGACAGACAGACAGACAGGCAGACAGACAGACAGAGAGAGATGGTGTTGTACTTTTTCAGTTACTGTCTGATGCTCACTTTCAAAAGTTTGGATTGGTGTAACGATTGTGACAGCACAAATTGTAACAACCGCGCAAAATGTAACAATTGTTACATTTTGCGCGGGCAGCCCGTACAAATTGTAACACTTGTTAGAATTTGCGCGCACTGCCCGCGCAAAATGTAACAAATTGTTACAATTTACGACAGACGCCCACCTTTGGCGAAACTAGCCAAAAATGGACAGAGCTTTTGTGATTAGAAATCAAATTAAAGTGTAATCTTTAAGGAGAGTTGATTAATTTTTCTCTCTATTATATCAGATGGAAAGATAAAAAACAAAATCTGCATCTAACTTTCTAATGTTTATTTGCTTTTTTGTTTGTTTGTTTGTTTCACTCGCTCTTCCTTCCATTTAGAATTATTTTCTATATTATAAAAAGGAGAAGTGCGCGCGCGCGCGCGCGCGCGCGCGCGCGCGTGTGTGTGTGTGAAACGCACTAAAAACCCTATAAACTCCGCCGTTTATTGGCCAACCTCCTTCAAAGTGGTGTATGGCTTGGCGGGGACATTGCAATGCGTTAAGGCGAACTTCCCTGGAAGTTGGAGTGTGGCTACTCCTGTGGCATGGTAATCAAGAATTGCAGCCTTTGCAGCCTCTGGTGTCTTGCGGCCATTCTGCTTAAATCTAGTGTGAGAATTTATCATAGCATTGGAAGGCCTTACAGTAAATTTGAAGAGAATTGGGACTTTCCTGATAGAGCTGCGTTTCTCTGGACATCATCTGCTTGTATAACTCTGGTGCATTGGAGTCGATTATCTTCAAATTTCGTGTGAGAATTTATCATAGCATCGGAAAGCGTTACAGCGATTTTGAAGAGAATTGAGACTTTTTTTTTCTTGTAGAGCTGTGCTCTTCAAAGTCCCCCCCCCCCCCCCCCCCCCCCCCCCACACACACACACACACACACAAACCCGATCCTGTTGAGAGAGAGAGAGAGAGAGAGAGAGAGAGAGAGAGAGAGAGAGAGAGAGAGGCAGTAATAAAATGGTCAGACCTGTAACATTCTCATCCCCAGTTGGTGTATTTCTACCATAGTGCTCAGGTGAATCTGGCTGCTTGTATAATTTCTAGAGTGTTGAAGCCGGGGAAAGAGAACAACAACAACAATAACAACAACAACAACAATAATAACTGGAGTCGTTAAGCCACAGTAAGAGAATCACAACCACAACCACAACAACAACAACAACAACAACAACAACAACAACAACAACTGATTTCTGGAGTCTGTAACCAGGGTAAACAATATAACAGTGTTGAGGGAGGGTCATTTGGTAATCAAACACGGTCACAGAGATAATGTTCTCCACCCTAGCTAGTGCATTTGTACCATAGTGTTCAAGTACTTTGGCTGCTGGGATGATCCCTGCAGTCTTTAAATCGGAATAACAAACCAACCACAATGGTCCCTGAGGTCTTTAAACCGGAATAAGAAACCAACCACAATGGTCCCTGGGGTCTTTAAACCAGAATAAGAAAGCAACCACAATGGTCCCTGGGGTCTTTAAACCAGAATAAGAGAGCAACCACAATGGTCCCTGGGGTCTTTAAACCAGAATAAGAGAGCAACCACAATGGTCCCTGGGTCTTTAAACCAGAATAAGAGAGCAACCACAATGGTCCGTGGGGTCTTTAAACCAGAATAAGAAAGCAACCACAATGGTCCCTGCGGTCTTTAAACCAGAATAAGAAAGCAACCACAATGGTCCCCGAGGTCTTTAAACCAGAATAAGAAAGCAACCACAATGGTCCCCGAGGTCTTTAAACCAGAATAAGAAAGCAAACCACAAGTGGTCCCTGCGGTCTTTAAAACCAGAATAAGAAAGCAACCACATTGGTCTCTGGGGGTCTTTAAACCAGAAAAAGAAAGCAACACAATGGTCCCCGAGGTCTTTAAACCAGAATAAGAAAGCAACCACAATGGTCCCGTGGGGTCTTTAAAACCAGAATGAGAAAGCAACCACATTGGTCTCTGGGGTCTTAAACCAGAAAAAGAAAGCAACCACATTGGTCCGTGGGGTCTTTAAACCAGAATAAGAAAGCAACCACATTGGTCCGTGGGGTCTTTAAACCAGAATAAGAAAGCAACGACATTGGTCTCTGGAGTCTTTAAACCAGAAAAAGAAAGCAACCACAATGGTCCGTGGGGTCTTTAAACCAGAATAAGAAAGCAACCACAATGGTCTCGTGGGGTCTTTAAACCAGAAAAAGAAAGCAACCACAATGGTCCCTGGGGTCTTTAAACCAGAATAAGAAAGCAACCACAATGGTCCGTGGGGTCTTTAAACCAGAAAAAGAAAGCAACCACAATGGTCCGTGGGGTCTTTAAACCAGAATAAGAAAGCAACCACAATGGTCCGTGGGGTCTTTAAACCAGAAAAAGAAAGCAACCACAATGGTCCCTGCGGTCTTTAAACCAGAATAAGAAAGCAACCACAATGGTCCCCGAGGTCTTTAAACCAAAAACAAAACGTTCAAGAGCTTTGGCTGTTGGGATGATTCCAGAAAAAGAAAGCAACCACAATGGTCTCTGGGGTCTTTAAACCAGAAAAAGAAAGCAACCACAATGGTCTCTGGGGTCTTTAAACCAGAAAAAGAAAGCAACCACAATGGTCTCTGGGGTCTTTAAACCAGAAAAAAAAAGCAACCACAATGGTCTCTGGGGTCTTTAAACCAAGGTAAAACAGCAATGGATAGGGTGGGCTGCGTGGATGGGTGGAGGGGGGTGGCGGGGTAATGAAAACGGTCACACACGTAATGATCTCACCTCTAGCTGCTGGTGCATTTGTACCATAATGTTCATGTGTTTCAGCTGTCGGGATGATTCCTGGAGCGTTTTAAGCCAGGATCAGACAAAAACTACAAAAAACGTTCAAGAGCTTTGGCTGTTGGGATGATTCCTGAAGTGTTTAAGCCAGGATCAGACAAAAACTACAAAACGTTCAAGTGCCTTGGCTGTTGGGATGATTCCTGGAGTACCAGGGAAACACAACCACAACAGCAATGATCCCTGGAGTCTTTTAGCCAGGAAAAAGATAATCGCAAAAAACAACGATTCCCGGAGTCTTTTAGCCAGGAAAAACATAATCGCAAAAAACAATGATTCCCGGAGTCTTTCAGCCAGGGAAAGACAACCACACAACAGTAATGATCCCTAGTGCAGCGGATCAGTATGAGGCGGCGTTGCGTTTAACGGCCATGAACTCGTGTAGCGAGTGTCAAGCGGCAGGTCAAACAGACCTCCAATGTCGCTATTTAATTATAAACGGAGAACTGCACGTAATGAAAATGATAACAGAGGAACACATATGCAGACTATAGGAAGAAAGAAGAAGAAGAGGAATAAGAAAAAGAGAGGAAGAAAAAGAACCAGAAGAAGAAAAAGAAGAAGGTTGAATGATTGATTGATCGATTTAATAGGGTAACGAAATAGGCACAGTTAAGGCGTTTTACATTTCTGCCTTGCCCAAACAAAAACAAATCAAAACAATGTCAAACTCAAACAATTCAACTATAATGTATAATTAAGTTAAAGAAACAGAGAATGAAAATGCTAATCTCTCTCTCTCTCTCTCTCTCTCTCTCTCTCTCTCTCTCTCTCTCTCTCTCTCTCTCTCTCTCTCTCCCAGCAAATTGTATGTTGAAATGCTTGCTTGGAAGCCATAGTTAGATCAGGATATTAGATTATATTTGTTGTTAGATAAAATAAACAGTAATATATATATATATATATATATATATATATATATATATATATATATATATATATGTTAAAAATAGTATGATAAAAGGAAGTTTTAAAAATCTATTTATTAGGCGTTTTAACAGTATTTATATATATATATATATATATATATATATATATATATATATATCATATAGTATATTTTCTGGCTTTTTTTCAGAAAAAAGTGCTCAACCTCAACTTAAAAAAATAATTGATACGTCAAACAAAAAGAAAACCAATGTCAAAAACGAGGGTGACAAACGGAAAACTTGCAATTGCACAACCAAAGAGCAATGCCCTCTGAACAAACCAATGTCTCTCTGATAATATCGTATACCAAGCCACTGTGACAACGAAAAACGGCAAAGAGACATACATAGGGATTACAGAAAACAAATTCAAAGCTAGGTACGCCAATCACAAAAAAATCTTTCAAGAATGAAAAATACAAACACCAAACAGAGTTAAGTAAACATGTATGGGATCTCAAGAAAACAAATACAGATTTTAACATTACATGGAAAATAATCAGAAAAGGCAGCAGCATACACCAATAACACAAAAAGATGTAATCTGTGCATAACAGAAAAGTGGATGATTCTATGCAAACCTAGTATGGCAACATTGAACGCAAGAGTTGAAATCGTAGACAGTTGCAGGTGGGGTGAAGAAATTTTTATCAACAAATATAAAATAGCAACCCTGATAGGACCCCCCCATACAATAATACCTAATAAAGAAAGCCTTACACACACACACAGGGCCCCCCTTGCACAACACGTGCACCATGACACAACTGACACACAACTCACAATTCAAACATATATATACAATTGAGTCAATAGCAGGGGATTGGCACGGGACCTGAAGAGAGGAAGAAACCTTGAAACAAGTTTGTTGTCCCAGGTTTTAAGATTTGCTTTTAATCATTATTTATATATATATATATATATATATATATATATATATATATATATATATATATATATATATGTCCATATATATATTGACTTGTAATAGTGTGGAAAATTAATTCCAAAAGCCCTTCATAATAGACTAAGTTTTTACCTTATAATTATTATAGTCAAAACATTTTTAAGAGGAAAACTTTAATTTTTTAAAGTTAAAACCCGATAAAATCGTATTTTTTCCACAGATCTGATGTCATTTTGTGGGTAGGTACCTATTTCCTAACTGAATAAAAGGGAGCAAGGATTTTCCTTAACTATTACACTTTTATTAAGCGATGTTCATACAGTTTTTATGATTTAAAAAAAAATGTTATCCGAGGACGACTTTCAAAGTGAAAGCCAGGGGCGGATTTGGGGTGGGGTGTGGATGGGGGGCTAGTTGCCTGGAAACCCTGTGTGTGTGTACCCCCCCCCCCCTCTCACACACACACACACACACACACACACACACACGCACGCACGCACGCGCGGGCGACGCACGCACGCACGCACACACACACACACACACACACACACACACACACACACACAGAGGCAGGTAGACAGACAGACAGAGAAAACAAGTTTTCAGTAACTCGATTAGATCCACATCATTATTTTCTCGCCCAACAAAAATTATATTCATTTTCTCTCATATTGAAAAGAAAACAACTCACAAAAGACATCACCATCATCAAAATATGTGCATCTAGTTGTCCATAAAATGTCAGCTGACTCGAAGGTCATTATGATAGTAAATAAAGGTCAGGTCAGTCACCAAGGCCAAAGCCTTCCATAGTGCAACATGTACCTTGCATTCTGATATATATTTGGTTGTATAAAGAAAACCAAAACACCTTTTTGGACACCAATCACAATGGCTTAATAGAGCCTGACTATTATTGACAGTGTGCAGTGTACCAGTGATTATACTTCTGTACTGTAAAGAAGAATAGATGTTTATACCAGAGATATCATAGCTTTCTTCTTTATATATATAACTGTGGTGACTTTTTTAAAATGTAGCTGGAATGAAAACGTCAAACTTCATCACGCCAAAATATCGAACACTCAAAAGCATCAGAATCAAAGAATCCAACAACCAGAAAACCTGTTCATCTTGATTTTGCAGCCCACAGTTGACAACATTGGATGATCATATGATTGCTGTAGAGCAAATGAATAAATAGATAAGTAAATAAAAAAATAACCCTGTGGAAAAATAAAATGACAAATCATGTGTATGTTCGGATTTTAAGTGTGAGTGAACTACCATGAAAGATCTTCTTTCCTGAACCCAACCCAAAAGAAAACGCAACAGCATATGCAGAAAGTGACTGACCAGAAAATTGGGCAGTTAGCCACTGTCAGCAAGATGGGCAGAGAAACCCTGTGGTCTACCCACTTCTAACATAAAGAACAGAGTGGTCTATCTCACATGATCGTTTGAGACAACATACATTTAGAAACAATTGGGGGCCGGAATAGCTCAGTTGGTAGAGCGCCGGACTCGTGATCTGGGGTTGCGGGTTCGAATTTCGGCACAGGGGGATTTTTACCTCGGAGTTAACATTGGTTCTGACTCCATTCCTCATACAACCTTCGAATGAGACTATAAACCGAGGTTCCGTGTGTGAACGCATGCAAACATCTTGCACACACGTAAAATCCCATCACCAAGTTTCGGAAGAGAAGGCCAGTTTGGCCGTTGGTATGAATGACACGTTACGCATATCATGCACCTTTCCCGAAGATGGAGTATGGCTGCCTTATGGCGGGATAAAAAAAAAAACGGTCATACACACAAAACTCCACTGCCTGTCTATACAGGCAGTGTCCGCAGGAGTATCAGCCGCGTACACAGAAAGAAAGAAAGAAAGAAAGAAAGAAGAAAGAAAGAAAATGAGACCACAATGTTTCTTTTGATCTCCAGTTGCTAACATGCTTTAAGGTGTTCATAACACAGCCAGCTCTAGTCGTTCCCTGTCGTAAAAGACAGATCGATGGCTCTGCTAGCTGTGTGTAATTTAATATCACTGAAATCTAAAACGAATACGCTTTTGTTTTAGTGGAAGAAAATAGTGAGAATGAAGCAAGTTAATGGCACGAATCTATGAATTGAATTGATTGCCCTGTCATTATAAAGAACTTATATACAAGAAGCTGAATTGTCAAAAAAAAAGAAATTGTAAATCTTAAAGAATCCTTTACACCAGAATATAGCTAAAACATTGCTTAATGTTGGATGTTAATGTCCAAAGCTGAAAAAAAAGTACAGAAGTATGTGTTGATTTTTTTAAATGTTCAATTTATTAAATTGTGCAGATAAATGCGTACTTATGTCTTTGGTTTTTCTTTCTTTTTCTTTTTTTTTTTTTTTTTTTTTTTTACTTTTGATTAAGCACCAAAAAGAGTGCGCTTGTATTTTGTATACTTCTGTAATAACTCTTTCTTTTCATTGCACAATATCGGTTATATGAAACAACATGAATGTAGTGTTCTTATAACCGAAGTTTGGTTACCAAGAAAGCCCGCTTATAAAGAACAAAAAATATCGGGCTCCCTTCGACTTCCTTATAAGCGAAGTGTACTGTAATGCTAAATCGAATGAAAAACGAGTGAAACAAAGAAGAGTAAACAAACATCTAGAAATTTAGATGTAGGCTTTGTTTTTAATATTTCGTTTTGATACATTATAATGAAGACAGGTTCATCAACTTCATGAAGATTTTACTTTGACTTGATTTGTAATGACAAAAAATGCATTTTTTTTTTTTGGTTGCTAATTCTGTCAAAAGGTGGGCGCCTACCGCAAACTGTAACAATTGTTACAATGTGCGCAGGCTGCCCGCACAAAATGTCACAACATCGAAAATTGTTACATTTTGTACAGGCGGTCCGCACAATTTGTAACAATTGTTACATTTTGCGCGGTTGTTAAAATTTACGCTGTCACAAACGATTATACCCTACACACACCCATACCACACGAACATGGTAACGCCTTCCTATTCAAAGCTTCACTCGATAGTCCCCCAAGGTAGTTTTGGCAGGGTAGGGTTTGTAGCGTGTTAGGCCGGCGACATTGGGTTGTAGGCAGCAAAAGGAGACAGTCCATCAGTGAGCCTGTTTCCACTTCTGGACTATCAAATGAGAGCACACGCAGACATCGATCCACGTATGTTCTCACAACCAGTGAAGTGATATTACAGGGCATGTCTAAAGCATAGACGGGCTGATGGAGTTAGTTCTGATAATAATGTAAAGCTAGTCAAAGAGTACGCTTTCTCATAGTTGTGGTTCACAAAATGAAACAAAATAGAAAACGCTTTCCCACTTATTCTTAACCCATGAAAAAAAGAAATAAATAAATTAGGGGTTGAAAACGTGTGTGTGTGTGTGTGTGTGTGTGTGTGTGTGTGTGTGTGTGTGTGTGTGTGTTAGTTCTATCGTGCGCAAAGTGGAATATCTGCTGAAAGAAAGACATTATGAAGGAGTAATTACGCGCAAAGCCAGCGTGGGTAGAAAGTGGTCCAGGTTGCTGTATTTGGTTACTGTCATAGTTCAATATTGTTGCCGACATGTATGCTGTAATAAAATGTTAATCAAATTGTGTTGCTATTGATGCTTTCATTTTATTCACTCTAGTTATACAAATGATTGGCGACGACTTCAAACACACTGCACCTGAGAATGAGTCTCGATTTATTTAGAACAAAGAATGCGCTGTGCCATTTACAAACAGGATATCCAAATATGAACAGAGCAAATTTAAGAGTTTAATGACAGTGTTTGACATATTTACCCCACATTGAATTTTAATCCTAAACATCTATTGGACTATAAAAATGAATTTATATATATACAACTTTTCCGCGGTCACTGAGGAGAAACAATCAGGTTTCGAAATACCGGTATCTGACCAGGAGTTAAATGTTAGTGAGCTTCCTCCCTATTGGAGATCGTCTCCCGCCTCAGAGACTATAAGCTTGCTGAAGGTCCATTTTGAGAAGCATTTATTACTCCCCATTCACCCACCCAAGCACATGCTGTCAGTTAGGCAGAATGATCTACCACTGCAGATATGAAGGCTTACCATCCCCCCTATTTCTACAATCTAAGACATAAGAGCAAGCTTTGTTTATAATTCAATATATATATATATATATATATATATATATATATATATATATAATTAGGATTAAAAGGCCACTCAGAGTGTTAAAAGTGCTTAACCAAGTAGGGAGCGACATAACAATTTGAAATAGGGTTTAAAATGAAGAATTAAAACCTACAAATTTGTTTCAAGCCAAAGAGCTCTCCTCAGGGTGCTCTGAGGTTCCCTGGGGAGAGCTCTTTGGCTTGAAACAAATTGTAGGTTTTAATGCTTCATTTTAAAACCCTATTTTAAATTGTTATATATACATACATACATATATAATATATATAACGTGTGTGTGCCACAAGACAGAATTAGGTTTATAAATGCATCATACAAATGAGTACCAATGCAGTTGCATACACTTTTTCCCCTACGATAGCATTTCTTTTCACTTGCTGCATCACATGATATTTGAAAAAAAAAACCTACCTATTAATTGTAAATATAATTTGTAAAGCAAACAATTTTCGGTAATATCTCTTTAGTTATAGCAGAAAACAACTGTTGAAACTAAATTCTAAACAGTATTGTTCTGCAACATACTGGCAACAGTTTCTTCCTCATATCATGGAAAAAAAGTGCAAATGAAGAAAATCTAAGAATGCTGACTTGTTGGATTTTAATTAACGAACAAGTAAGGTAACACTTTCGCCCTTTAATGTTATACAGCCGTAATTAGACGGTCATAGCTTATAACAGTGCAGCTTACAACACAAAATCAGCTAGCAGTAATGCCGACACAGAGCTCACTGGACAAACGAGAAGATGTCTCCCAAAAGGATGTGCCGAACGTGCGCATAAACCCTGTATCTGACATATATAGACAGCAATAATAACTGTAGAAATGAAGAAAGCTCAACATTCATTTAAGACTGGCACAGCATTTTTTTTAATGTAGTCTGCACTACTGCTTGCACTGTGTTCTGTCAAGGGGGACATCTTCCCAGGAAGTCGTGTCGATGTTGCAGCTTCTGAGGTTGGCCTTCAAGGTGTCTTTTCATCTCTTTAGAGGCCTTCCTTCATTACTTTGTCCTTCCTTCAGTTGTCCATAGAGCAGTATCTTTGGAATTCTGCTGTCCTCCACACAGACAACGTGTCCTGTCGATTGCGCTTGGCTTTTAATGAGCATACACTCAGTGCTGGGTAAGCCGCACTTCTTCAGGACCTGTACGTTGGACACTCTGTCTTGCCATTTGATGCTGCAGATCTTGCGCACGCATCGTTGATGGAGCTGTTCGAGTTGCTGTATGTGTCGGTGGAAAGTGTCCACGTCTCACAACAGTAGAGGAGAGCAGTCAGAACCACAGCCCTATACACGGCAATGTCACAAGCACGAGTCGCGATAAGTTGTGCACATCTGCCATGTGCATAGCCAGAGAGAACTTTTTTTGTTGGTTTTTTGTTTGTTTGTTTTACTTTTCTGTGAACACTACTCAGTGGTGAACGTTGACAAATTCGACTGGTAGATTTTAACAGATTGAGGATAGTTTTGGAGTCAGTCACATCTGCACTGTTCTTCAGCTGAAGAAAATTTTAAGTCTCCTAGGATACCCAAAAGAAATTTCTTCCGACAATGGTACTCGGTTTGTGTCAAACCTCATGAAAGAAATTTACCGATTGTTGTCCATCAAGTCAGTCAATACAAGTTTGTACCATGCCACGCCAAACAGAATGGTTGAACGATTAAATGGTACCCTTAAATTGATGTTGAAGAAGTGGCACAACAACACCCTCAAGACTGGGACCATTACCTCCCAGCAGTTCTGTTTGCGCACAGAAAATGCCTTGTGAGAGCACTGGATTCTCAGCATTTGAGCTGCTTTATGGTAGAAAACCTAGAGATCCATCTGATTTGTTGGCAGATTCGTGCAATCTCACACAGACTCAATGTACTCCCCAGCCCCTTAATCATTATGTGACAGAACTGAAAACTCTTTTGAAAGAGAGCATGGACATCGCTATTCAACATTCACAAAAGGCTGCGGAAACATATAAAAAGTACAAGGATGTGAAAGCGGTCAGGCGCTCATTTTCTATTACTGATGAGGTACTTGTGTTGTTGCCCACTGAAAAAAAAACAAACCATTGATGCAGTTGAAAGGAGCCTACAGAATTGTTGATTCTTTCTATCCTGATTATATTATATTGATCAACAACAAAATAAATGTGTTTTTTTTTCATGCAAAGATGTTGGTGAAATGCAATAGATGTAAATGAGATCAGTTTGGCAATGTGAAACTTCCTGTGCATTCTGCATGTTGTGTTGACTTACAGTTTTACATGAATGTGTAAAATGCGTCAACTGCTAACATTCCTGATGAAGATTCTGCTTTGCCTGATGCTTCAAACACTCATTTTCCTGATGTTATGTTCATCACGCTTTTCTACTTCACCTAAAAATTGGTGCAGTCTACTTCATCTAGATTGACTTGTCAAAAAGATATTGGCAAATTCTGGTTAAGCCTATGGGCAAAGAAAAGACTGCATTTCAAGCACTCTGTATGAATAAGTGTGATTTTGAACAGACGCACTGTTTTTTTTCATACACTACATGGTGATCCAAAACAGATGGGCTGTTCATTGTATGCTTCGTTACATGAATTTGACTGCTTGTCCAAGCGTGATGAACATGTGACAGCAGCGTCTGTGATCACTGAGGATGATGATGATTGCCTTGAATCCGGAATGTATACCCACACCGTCCCACTAGTTCCTTCTAAAGAGACCATTCACAATGTTAACTTTGATGAGCAATTATCTAATGTGCAAAAAGAAAAGCTGAAATCTGTATGCCACAATTTTCTACTTTGTTTACAGATAATCCTGGATGTGTCAAATCTGGAATTTTTCATGAAATCCCACTTACCGATAGCAAACCTATTAGGTTGAAACCAAACCCATTTACATTTTTCAGCAACTGAAGTTGTTAAGCAGGAAGTTGAGACTATGCTTAAACTTGGTGTCATTGAGCTAGTTGGTCTCTCCTAACAGCTCTCCAATTGTACTTGTTAAAAAAAAGATTAGTCAGTTACACATTGATTTCTGTGCGCTTAACAAAATTACTCGTTCCGGATGTTGAGGAACTGTTTGCATAAATCTACTTCACCAAGATTGGTACAGCGTACTTCACCATGTTAGGTGCAGTGTACTTCACCGAAGTTGGTGCAGTCTACTTCACCGAAATTGGTGTAGTCTACTTCACCGAAATTGGTGCAGTCTACTTCACCTAAATTGGTGCAGTCTACTTCATCGAGATTGACTTGTCAAAAAGATATTGGCACTACTTCACCTAAATTGGTGCAGTCTACTTCATCTAGATTGACTTGTCAAAAAGATATTGGCAAATTCTGGTTAAGCCTATGGGGCAAAGAAAAGACTGCATTTCAAACCCCCTTGGGACTTTTTAGTGGACACTCATGTAATTTGGTTTGATTTCAGCCCCTGCTACTTTTGCTCAGACGATACGTTCATTGAGATTGCATGAGTGCTCTAGCACCAATTTCTTTGATGACATTCTGGTTGCTAGCATTACTTGGAAAGCACATCTTCAGCATGTGACAGGTTTTTTGTCAGAAATTGTTGGATCTTGGACTCACTGTTCGACCATCAAAGATGTTCGCTGGTTTTTAAGAACTAGAGTTCTTGGGTCATGTGTTGTTTCTCATGGCATTCCCAAGCGTCAAGAGAGCAAGTTCACTCACTTCTTGGTCTGATAGAGTACTACTGGAAGTGTGTTCCCCATTTCGCTACCCTTGTTTCCTCCCTGACCAATCTCACAAAAGATTCCAAGCATAAATCAGTTACATGTACACCTGAGTGTCAGGAAGCTTTTCGGCTGATTCAGGGAATTCTTGCAAACAAGCCTGTTCTCAAACTTCCAGACCTTTCTGGTCAGTTCGTTCTGAGAACAGACGATTGACCTATAGGTCTGGGTGGTGTTTTTTTTTGCAGGAACATGATGGGGTTTTGCATCCTGTTGTTTTCATCGGCAGGAAATTGCTTGACAGACAGACTTGTTACTCTACAATTTAGAGGGAGTGTTTCAGAATGGTTGGTCTGTCTAGAAGCTATCTTGCTATCTCTGGGGACAAAACGTTTTTTATTTCTTCTTTTTTTTTTTTTTTTTTTCCAGACAGACCATAAGCCACTCGCATATCTCACTAGTTCTTTTTCTCAAGAATGCCAGAGTCACTTGATGGTCTCTTCTGATGCAAGCATTCATGTCAATCGTATTGACAATGTTCACGCTGATGTATTCAGTCGGAATGGCCAGTCTCTTACTATTCCATACCTGTTGTTGGTCAGAAACATTTTGTATCGCCTGCTTTAGTCTTTTTCCTCTATAGACCGCTATAGTGAAGCATAGGACATTTTGTCCTGATCTACGGTAAAAAGTCAATTTATTTTTCTATGGACATTTCATTGTTTTGATAGGGCATCTTAGGAATTTCAGAAAAAAAGGTATTTTTTGAAAGTCTTTGTCAAATCTTTGATTGCCATAATCGCATTATTGTTTAAATGCAGTTTCGGCAAATGTTTTTGGCACATCTTGGTGACAATTTGTAAGCTGCCCAAAGTTTTCATATCTTTTGAAAACAAATTATTTTCCCGTATTTAAGTGGAACTCTTTTCACGTCACCTTTGACAGGAGTTAAATTCTCTCTTTATTAGATTTTTCTTCTTGAAAATCTACCACTTTTTATTTTTATTTTTTTTTTAAGAGGAGGTGGATATTGTCACAAGCACGATTCTTGACGAAATGTGCACATCTGCTATGTTCATAGCCCAATAGATTTTTTTAAAACTTCCTGTGAATACTACTTGGTGGCGAAGGTTGACAAATACGACGGGTAGGTTTACACAGATCGAGTATGGCTTTGGAGTCAGTCAGATCTGCTCCGTATGCTCGCTGTCCCTGCTTGTTGGTCAGGTATTTGCTAGTTTAACCCCCCCCCCCCCCCCCCCCCCCTGCGGGTTTTGCATAGGCAGGGGCACAACTGACGTGGCATTTGCTGTTTGCCAGCTACAGGAGAAGTGTTGTGAGCAGAATCAGGAACTCCACATGGTATTTGTTGAACTCACCAAGGCCTTCGACACCATCAACTGGATTGGCTTGTGGAAGATCCTTCAAAAGCTCGTCTCACTGATAGTTTCATTCCATGATGGCATGCAAGCGAGAGTGCAAGAAAATGGAGATACCTCTGACCCATTCCCAGTGAACTTTTATGGGCACCTCGATTTCCTCTCCACGTCAAAGACCTTGATTAGGCTCTGTCAAAATGACCTGCATCAGCGTATTCTAAAGGGGACTATTAATTGGATTAATACGGTGGCACCCTTTGGAGGAAGAGCTCACTCATACTGACTCCACAACTGAGCAATAATTTCCATCAGTAGTCTAGACTCCATGAAAAAAAAAAAAATGTTCAGAGATGACGTGATTTTTGCATATCTGAAAGAGATTAACATTTCTCATCTAATCTAAAATTTTACAGAGAAAAAAAAAAAAAACATTCAACAACATTTCTAGTGCGTTTTTAAAAGGTATATTTCAAAAGATGTGTGATTTTGTATGACTTGTGTTGATTTTAATATGCTGAAACCCCTGATATGGCCTTTGCGGTCGGCTGGGCTACAAGCAACATTACCCCTCCCCCCAACACACTCATCCACACACACACACACACACACACACACACACACACACACACACACACACACGCACGCGCGCGCGCGCGCTCACACACACACACGCACACACACACACTGTCAGTAGTGGGCTTAATAAGTGGTGTCCTACATGTATATGTTCACGACAGGCACTGCTGAACATCACAGCAGTGAAATATCTCCTGGTGATTTGATTGATTTGTTCTCTGTTCCACTTTTTAAGGTAACATTTGCCTGTGTCTTTTGTTACATCAGGTGGAAACTTTATCTAAAAGTTTGGTAAACTAAAAGAACTCCCATACAAAAAGACCATTGCACATAGAATGTTGTTTCTGCCTTACCTTTCCTGGTCCACACCTGTCAGAGGTGTAGGGACAATGTGACTCATCTTCATGTTCCGCACACTGAGATTTCAAATCACAAGGAAAATGTTCGTACAGGTCAGGCCACACCGACCGAGAACAATTCCACAGGTTGAGCCCTGGCACTCGACGAGGTTTCCAGTTCTCTAGCAGGAAAGAGAAGCGTAGTTTAAATGCACTGCAGTCCTGGTCAATGCATGATAAACAAATAAAGATATGTGGGATTCATTGCTTGTCCCCTTACCGAAGTCATCAGGAAAAAGCAAGAAAGGGTAAGAGGGCCTTATTCGCTGTATCTGACAACACTGCCTCAAGCCACATTGACCAGCTGAAGTCTTGATATATTTCAAGGTCCCTCTATGCCAGTTGACAAGGCCCAGTAAAGTGACGTGGTCAGGTGGTCTGGTAAAGAGTAATACAGCTCTGTAATTTTTGTGAACATGGAGTGGACCCATCAAATCCTGGTGTCTGTATATATCCTGCACCGCATTGATGTCATTATTATCTCAACAGCAGCCATGCTTTCAAATGCGAGTAGACAACATTAAAGGGAGGGAAATTCAGGTGAATTCAAACAGAACATTCAGCTTTAAGCTATGTTTTCAAATACGAGTAGACAACATAAAGCGAGGGAAATGTAGGTGAATCCATCAGGACATTCAGCTTTGAGCTATGCACGAGTAGACAACACTAAAAAAAAAAAAAAAAAGGGGGGGGGGGGGGGGGGGGGGGGGGGGACCAGCTGAATTCAACAAGACATTCAGTTTTAAGCTGTTTTCAAATACAAGTAGACAACACTAAAGAGGGGAATTTAGGCGAATTCAACACAACATTCAGCTTCAAGCTATGTTTTCAAATACGAGTAGTCCACACAAAAGTGAGGGAAATTTAGGTGACTTCAACATGACATTCAGCTGTAAGATATGTTTTCAAATACGATTGGACAACACTAAAGGGAAGGACATTTAGGAGACTAGACAACACTAAGGGAGGGAATTCAAGAAAGTAGACATCACTAAAGGGAGGGAGATTCGGGAGAATGGGTGTAGAGGGACGTTCTCTCACATCAGGATATTTTGTTTCCAGCTGTATTAAGTTGTAAGCTTGTAACCTTTACGTTTCCTGTTCTGGCGTCAAGAGTTCAAGTTTGCATAGACAGGCTTCTCCTCTCCCTCCCCCGAAATGCCAGTGGTACTACCTTTAAGTAGATGTTGATGACACTGTGCAATTTTATGGGCTTGTGAGAAAAACACTGTCCAGCGAGCGAGAAAAATAGGCGATGGAACCCCATCAGTCCTGCTACAGATTGCTGCATGATGGCATAATGCATATATGCATGTATGGAGGTGTGATCTCTGGCTTCTGTGAGCATGCTCCTGCATGCATATACGAACGCATGTGTGCGCATATGTACGTACGTACATAAGTTTATGTATAAATAACTGTCTATATGGGCGTGTGTGTGTGTGTGTGTGTGTGTGTGTGTGTGTGTGTGTGTGTGTGTGTGTAAGCATTTGATTATTTGTGGGGGACGTATATTTAAGAGATAACAGCTATTAGTGATCGTTAATGACAATAATGATAACAACAACAAAGACCAAAACGACAGCATCAGCAACAATAACAACCGCGATAACAATGATGATGGCTTTGATGATGATCGTTCAAAAAGGAAAGAAACAGACCATACT
Source organism: Conus betulinus (assembly GCA_016801955.1). Taxonomy (NCBI): domain Eukaryota; kingdom Metazoa; phylum Mollusca; class Gastropoda; order Neogastropoda; family Conidae; genus Conus; species Conus betulinus. The sequence continues at coordinate 9,386 of JADBJO010019987.1, read as the reverse complement.
ATCGTAGTAAGATTGACCATTGAACTATGTTGTGATGACAGTGGTGAGTGGTAGACGGGGGTCACATGATTTATAATCACGCTCGGAGCGCTACGACTAATGACTCATTCAGAGACTGACTGACCCAGTTACTGAAGGAAGGGAGATAACCACGTGGTTTGGGGAATGCTAATCGTCTGGCGTGTTGAGATAGTCCGTTTCACTGACTGGATTTCGATATAGTCCCTTTCGTGAAATGAACTCGGACATCGGCTATTTGACTCTTTTGAGTAATGGTTCTTTAGACCAGTATCTGAGTAACAACGCCAGTCATTTTTATACTAAATTACCATGGGTTATTGAGGTTGCAGATAGCTACAAAGTGGGATAATCAGGAATTCAACTGAGTACTAGCTATTTAAACGTAAGGACAAATGATGAATGTTAGTTAATTATCAGATTATTGAAGGGAGGGTGTTATTACACAATACGAATTGTGGCTGGATTATACAAACCCCCATAAACATTTTGTAGATTTGGTGAATAAGAAATTTGGATCATCACTAAGAGATACGAAAATGTACCCCCCAAAACTGTCTTATGATAGAAGTACTAGAAAAGTGACAATCGCCACATTTCATGAAAAGACTTTTGTGTGCTATTGAGCGAAAAGATGCAGGAACGGTTTGGGTATGATAAATGTTATCTTTACAGAAGTACATCATACCAAGAACTGCGTGTGGTTGGTTTGTGTAATGGCTTTGAAAATATTCACGTGCACTGTGATATTGTAAAATCCAGACAGGTTGAAGCTACGATAGTACCGTCGTAACGCAGTATCTTTACCGGTACCACCCAGGAGAGTAATGATCCAAAAAAAAAAAAGTTTAAAAGTCCTCTCTACATCCCATGGGCTCGTTCAAAATCTAACACTGTGGACATTAGTTTAGCCACAGAAAAAGGGGAACCCATTCCTTCATCAAAGGGAAAACACTCTTGACATTACATTTTAGGAGTCGGTCTTCAAACAATCAATTATGATTCATCGTCGACCGTACAGAGGATACCCCTCTCTTTATCATCATTATTACCAGATTCAAGTACGTAGAGGCCTCCCTGTGTTTGTAGGAGGGGGGTACAGATCAATGAGCGGACAGGGGTTGGGGAGCATGCTGGGTGGGTTATTTTGCGCAGCTGTTCCCCTTTTGACATCGGGAGGGAGAGCGTTATTGAGAAAAGGGGTAAAACGAGGGTGAATATCGTACAAGACGTGCAAATTGGCCCTGGCAAAGAGAACCAAACAAGCCGGTCAGTGTTTCCTACAGCAGGCAATAGGAAGTGCACTAGGACCCCTGATGGCCAAAAAGAGGAGAGGGCCTATAAAAGCGACCCCCCCCCCCCTACCAAGGAGACATTCAAAAGCAAAGAGTGCTGTAAAGGGGCAGGGTGATTTACTTGATATCAAATGTTTTTAATTCACCCTCTCTCGAGCGAGAGTCTTAAGGTCTAAATTTATTTACTCCACCACCGACTCAATCTTTGGTGGAAAAGGGCAATTTGGTGAATTCATCCTCTCGTCTCCTTGGCTCGGTCAGCTCCCATTGAGCTCAATATGAATGGAGGCAGTACACAATACTACTTTGACCTGACAAACACCCTCCTGGACATCCGGGCCAAAGAGACTAATGCTGATGGCGGTAATTTGGCAGATAGCGAACTTGCAGCCCCTGTCTGCAACTGGTTACACTGTCTGTTTTCATAAGTGGACGTTAGTCTCAATGACACTCTGATGAGCCCAAGAGAAAACACCTATCCCTACCAGACCTATATCGAATCTACGCTCAGCTACGGAGATGCAGCCAAGAAGAGTCAGCTCACAGCTTCAGATTATTACGGGGACACAGCAGGACACATGGACGTCATGCAGGGAGACGACAATGAAGGACTGAAAGCTCGTCGAGAACTGGCGGCTTATAGTGGAGAAGTGGACATGATTGGGCGTCTACACACCAACATCATGACTCAGGACAGATATCTGATCAATGGTGTGGACGTCAAGTTCTGGCTGGTGAGGTCCAAACACGCCTTCAACCTGATGGGCCATGGATCCAACCCAGCGTTTCAAAGCATCATCATCCACACCTCTTTATTTGTCAGGGAATGTAAACTGAACCCCACAGTGGCGCTGGCGCTAAGGCTTTGGAGAAGGGAACGGCTAGGTAACTGCTGAAAAGAGTGATCCTGGAAACATTCTCCATCCCCAGAGGAAACCTGAACGCTTTACGGGACAACCTGTTTCTTAGTCAACTTCCAAAACGAATCATCGTCGGACTGGTGACCAGAGAGGCTTTCAATGGCAGCTACAGAAGGAACTCTTTCAACTTCACCATGCAGGACGTGTCCTTCCTGTCCCTGTTTCTGGAGGGTGAGCAGATACCATCCAAACCCTTGACACTCAACTTTCAGAAGGAAACTACGTCAGGTCTTATTACAACCCGTGTGTCACATTGGGACTGGCTCACCGTGATGTGGAGAATTGAGTCAGCTATTGGGACTATCGAGAAGGATACTGCCTGTACGTCTTTGCTCTGTCCCTGAAGTCTGCTGTACAGATATTGGGTGGATCTGGTGACAGGTTGTAGTCTATGCCTCGAGAAAAAATTCCCTTAAGTGGAACTGGTGTTCGTTGTGGCCTACGCAGAGCTGGATTCCCTCCTAGAGATTGACTGTGGCTGACAAATAATTACAGACTTCACATCATGAACATTCGGGAGCTGTTGGGTCGTCTGTACAACGACCATCATGCGAGAAGAATATACAAAGGAGAATTTGCCAGAGACAAACTATTGAGACACGACATCAATGGGAGCCCAGTGGCTTACGTTGTTAATACGGCTAGGTACGGATCCCCAGGTCAACACTGAACAGTTGTGTGACTTGATGGACGAGGCGAATAGTTCGATAGTTATGGATTGCCCATTCTACACAATGATATTAAAAAGTTTCTGTCAGATCACTGTCACATTTAATATTATAATTCAAGAACGTCACAGGATCTCTCGAGCGCAATGTTTGGTTATTATTGTATGTAGTAATCATATGTAAATGTAGAGAATGGTCTTTCAAACGATTGCTATCTATCTTTAACCCGTATCAGACCCAAACCAATGACAGAAAAGTAGTAGCCTTTGCGGGAAAAGACAGACCCTTTTTCGCCATGCCCTTCTGTACCGTTCCCCATGATATAAGAGAGAGAGAGAGAGAGAGAGAGAGAGAGAGAGAGAGAGAGAGAGAGAGAGAGTCGGAGTCGGAATGTTTTAATTGGTCAGGCCATTTGCCCATACAATGGAGTGAATATTCAAAATCAATAATCCAATCAAATCACATTCATACTCTCATGTCTTAACCTCAAAGCTTTGAATATGAAGAGGGACAGCCTTTCCATAATGCGTTTGTTCGTATTCGCAAGCATCAACGAAAATTTAAACATGGAAGGTTGTCTATAAAACTTTCTAGGCAACAATTCTTGTCTAAGGTTTTCATGCTGGTGACAAACCAACAAAAAATGGAGTTCTGTTTCTGGAACATTGGGGCAAAATGGACAATTCACATCACTGTTCAGGTTGGTCTATACATCAGAAAATGACATTTCAATGGAGACATTCCAATTCTAAATCTCGAATATACATTATGCTTCTTGATGTAACTGATCTCACATAAATGTGGACTTATTGAAAAGGACTGCTTGAAAGAAGCATACACATTATAAAATGTATGCGACTCCAAGACGCATGCCAGTCCTGCTTAAAACAGTCTATAAGCCTTTCCTTGAAGCATGCTAGGAAGATGTTCACGTTACCAACCCCTTGAGCTTCCCAAACTTCCCCCAAACCAAACTTATACAGTACATTTCTAACTTTACATGCCCACGTTTCATAATTTTGGCGTTGCAAATTTAGAAGCATTTCATACGCTTTTTTGGGATATCGATTATTGTCCATCTGTACAAGACGTAACCAAAAATTTACACATTTGACAAACGTTAATATATACAAAGGATACCTGCCTGTTTCTCCATAAATAACATGCTTCGGCGATTTTATATTCACACCCAGAAATCGTTTCAGGGCAAACAAATGGATTCTTTCTATCTGTTCTTGTTTTTGCGTCAAGCCCCAGATTTCAGCTCCATATGTTAAATGGGTTGAATCTGACAATCGAAAAATTAAAAAAAAAGAAGGCAGGAGAATGCTCGCCAATTGACCACATCGTTCTTATGATTGCTATAATTCCTTTCTTGGCCCTGTCTGCGAGATCAGACATCGTATATACAAAACTTAATCTTGTTGACAAGTAAATGCCAAGGTATTTGTACATATTTACAATTTTTAACTCGTTATCATCAAAAAAACCTTCTTTCCCTTGAGGCATGGTATCCCCCATTCCGAAAAATGACGATGTTTGATTTTTCCATATTTACAATGAGATCAAGACGTTTAGCTGCATCAGACAAAATATTCAACTGCATCTGAAGACCAGTAACACTATCAGATATTAGTGCAACATCATCAGCAAATAGGAGGATTAATATTTGAATAAAATCTGGCATCAACTGAACACCATGGCGACCAGATTCAAGCACATCTTTCGTCAGCTCATTTATAAAGAGCGAAAAAAGCACAGGTGAGCAACCTCCCCCTGTTTCAAGCCTCGAGGGCACAAAAAAGCATCTGTTAATTCACCACCAACACGCACCCTTGCTTTGACAACATTATACATCGATTTTAAAGCACGGAGTATTTTGCCTTGTAGACCGTTTTTATGCAAGATAATCCATAACTTTTCTCTGCACACAGTATCAAAAGCTTTGCGAAAATCTATAAATGCTACATACATTTCCTGTGTCTCACAAGTTGCTTCTGTACCATAGCATAGAGAGTGAATATGTGATCTGCTGTACAGTAGCCCTCCCTGAATCCAGCTTGCTCTTCACCAACAATCCCCTTGCCTTCAATCCAGTTTGAAATGCGCTTGTTCAATACAAAACTATACAACCTACTACAAATATTGAGAAGAGAATGCCTCTATAGTTGTCTGGAACATTCACATCGCCCTTTTTGTGCAGAGGCTGAATAATGGACAATGACCACTCGTCAGGAAAAAGCCCATGATCAAAAAGATAGTTAAAAAATTAACAAGGAAAGGCAATATTTGTTCAATGCTATTTTTGTAAAATTCCCCAATGAGTCCATCCAGGCCAGGTGCCTTCCGAGATTTAAGTGCTTGCACAGCAGCTCGAATTTCATCTGCTGTTATTGACTCATTGAGCGCATCACATTCGATGGTACGCGTGTTATCAAGTCATTGGGCAGTTTACCTTGTGTGGAGGTGGTAACGTCAGAGCGTAATGATTGCTGCCTAGTATGTACTGGAGTGGGCTGCTGACGGTTGTCTACTCACTGAACGTCTTTCATTGGCAGCATGTGACTTCCCTCGCCCCCTCCCTCCACCACCATCACGCTGTGACTTTGATGCACTGGATGACTGCGTGGTAGGGGTGCTGACAGGAGAGTCCCGACCAAAGCCCAGCAAGGATGGCGACTGCCGCTGGCTGCTGCTTCCTGCCCGTCACCTGGCTGCTCACCCTCTCGTTCTGCACTCCAGGCGTTGGTCGTGTCCGTGCTGTCCTGGCGCTGACCATCGTCTGGACTCCGCTCCACTGCCAGGTCATCTGCGACACTGACATCATCAGTATCCTCAGTTTGCCCAGGATACAGCAGTGGGGGGCCCTTGGCCCTGTATGTCAGCACGAGTGTCAGTGTGGGTCTGGGACAGTGTGGGAAAACAGGACAGAAAGCAGGGATCACCATCAGGGGGACAAAGATTGGGGTGGGGCCTGCTGTCACGGTAGCTGCTGCCATTTTCGTGTCGTCTCCTGGATTCCATCACCACCAGCTTGCCCTTGGAGTAGTAGGCGTGCTTCCCTTCCTTCTGATACTGTGCCATGGTGTCCCTTTGCTGTCTGGTCAGGTCTGCTGCCACTCGTATGCCTTCAGAGGCCCGCATTTGATCTTTCCCTTCTCTGTCCTTCATTATGATCATGTAGTCTCTCCACCTGAAAAACTTTCACGATCACTGGGCGTGGTCTGCTAACGACAGCAGGCAGTGAACCAAGGCGATGTGCTCTATCGACATCATCCTCAAACCACGTTTTCTGTGGGAAATGCTGGTTCAAGGACTGGATCACTCTCTCTAGGCACTTTTCGTGAGTCTCCCCTCTCAGGCATGCCCTATAACAGTAGATACATCTCCTGTAATATCTCTCTTGTCTTTCAACTTCATCTTCAAGCCGTCTTAGTCGGCTGTCTAGGTAACTTTGATGTTTCTTCACATAGTTAACCTGCAATTCAGTGTTCTTTAAGGAGGATTGCAAAGTAGAAACACACTTTCGAAGATCAGCAAATTGACATTGCAGTTGCTCACACTGTACACTGATATGGTCTTCTACACGTTGTAATTTTGAAATAAACTGAGATTTCATGTCATCCATCATATCCATCAGTTTGTTCAGTTTTAGTTCCATTTGAGCGGACTGACTGTTGACGGTGGTGGTGGTGTCCACAGGCGCTGGCCCTGGGTTTCGTTCCACTTGTCCCGACATCAACAGAAGAAAACGTAAATCAGGTGGAGGGTGCAGAGAAAGGCCATCATATGATGAATAAGATGTTGTCACAGAAAACAATGTCTGGTGACCGAACAAAAACTGACCCTGGATCAAAATGGAACCATTCCTCAAAGTCAGAAAGCCCTTGTCACACACACTCAGCCTGTGGTGAACCGATCCTGTGCATAGTAACCCGTGCAGGCAGAACGGCGCACTGTACACATCAGTGTCAACAAAACAAGCCAACTGACAAACACTACCACGTCCAAACCTGAGTGCACCTTGCAACAGAAACGGTTCACGATTTACACGGGATTTCACACGGTTTGCCTTTTTCAACAGCAAGCTGCCCAGTATCGGTGCAATGTACCAATAGCCCTGCGGTAGGACTCAATGTCGATCCCCATGATCCAAACAAAAAATAAATAAAAACACTAAAATACTTGTATGGAATTAACTTTGAATAATAAAGCAAAAACACGCTGCGATTTGAGAGCGATTCAAAAGACCTTGCTTCCCACGTACGTGAACACAAACTCACTCTCTCTCTCTCTCTCTCTCTCTCGAGAAGAAAACGAAGGGTCAGAAGCTAAGTTTCCATGGACCGTCATCAGCGATTGACGTTATATCATTTCGGTACGCCTCTTTGAGTGAAAGCGTGGAGAAAACGTGTTAAAGTTCATATTCGTCACTATGCTATAGCGACTAATGTCAACGGAGGGAAATAAAACGACCCAGTGAGGCGTAGCCCTGCACGAACTAGAGTTTAAACGTTTGTTTTAAAGTCAAGAAAAGACTGTGTGAAGATTATAACTAACAGATGTCAGAAATTGAGATGCCAGTCAACAACAGCGAAGTAACAGACCCAAGGGACACTGACCAACGTCAAACGTAGCATGAGAAGAAGAGAAGAAGAAGAAGAAGAAGAAGAAAAAGAAAAAGAAGAAGAAGACTTCAGGACAGATGAAAAAAAATAATAATAAAGTAAAATAAAAAAGGAAACACCAGAGTAATGACCACTGAAGTTCGTCAAATAGGGGATGGGGAAGATACACCACACTGAACACAAGGGACAGAGGCGAAACCACGACAAAAAAATAAATAAATTTAAAAAAAACACGACAAAAGACAACACACACACACACACACACACACACACACACCGGAGTTATGACCACTGATGTTCATCAAATAGGAAATGGGGAAAAGACTGAATACAAGGGACATAGGCGAAACCACGACAAAAAAAAAAAAAAAAAAGAAAAAAAAAAAGAAAAGAAAGAAAAAAGAATGATATATTTTCTTTCGTTCCTGAAAAGAAAAACTTTTTTTTTTTTTTATACGTGTGTAATTTCAATGAAGTGTTATTTTATGTTTGATTGAACTTTAGAGTAATTATATAGGTAGACGTTTTCTTCCATTTTCATGAAAATAAACTTGTAGTTTGAGCCATAAAAAAAGGTTTTATGACTTTTTTAGTGTGCGTGTGTGTGCGTGAGTGAATGAAGTACTGGGTTATATATATATATATATATATATATATATATATATATATATACATGAGTGATTATACATGGAGTTTTACTTTTGTTTTGATGAATTACAACACTTTTTTCGCCGCTTAAGTGTGTTTTGTTAATGATGTCATGATATACCCGTATTGTTCTTTTTCTTTCTATACTTAGGGTATGGGTTAAGTATTCACAATTTGTTATACCGATTTTTTTTTTTAAGAGAGAGAGAGAGAGAGAGAGAGAGAGAGAGAGAGAGAGAGAGAGAGAGAGAGGTCTTTGCCACTTGTAAACGTGTGTGCGCAAGCTCCAGTTCAATGACATTAATATGAATTAGTGTTTGATACTCAGCGATCAAAAAAGAAACAGCGTGTGTGAGAGAGATACTTTTTTCTATACGTTTTACATGGATGAACTGTTTACAATTCATTCATGTGAAGCCATGTTATATGACACTTAACAAAGGTTTTTTTAACCCAGTTTTCATTCGTTTTTTTTTTTTATGCCTCATCTCTCTTTTCTTTGCACGTGCGAGCGTCACTGATAGACATGGATGTTTGTCAGTTAATGTCTATTGTGTTATGTATTGTTTTTTGTGTGTGTGTGTGTGTGTGTGTGTGTGTGTGTGTGTGTGTGTGTGTGTGTATGTGTGTGTGTGTGTTTACATACACGAGCAATCACTATTAATACAAACGCGAGCATTTGTATGCTTATGAGCAACCAGCGTTCTCATACACACGCGGAAACAAACAACAACAACAAACCCCCACACCTACACGAAAACACTGTGAGTTTAACGCAACCTTGAATACGTCTTCACTGGGGGGGGGGGGGGGGGGGGGGGGAGGAGGGGGAGGGGGGAGAGAGAGAGAGAGAGAGAGAGAGAGAGAGAGAGAGAGAGAGAGAGAGAGAGAGAGAGAGAGGGGGGGGGGGGGGGGGGGGGCAACATTTACAGGAGAAAATATCACTTTACATAGTTATCATTGTCATATTTCTTTCATTTTTTTTTTCTTCTTTCTTTTCCCCTCTTTTTTTTTCTTTTCATGCCGTCTCTATAAGTGGTAAATATGGTACCATCTTGTTTTGAAAACATGTCCATTCCAATTTATATCTGCATTGTATTTTTCGATTTTATAACGCGAACGTAGGTACCTTTGGAAGGAGACTATATCAGGAAGACAATGGTCAAATTTGCATTTATAGATATACTGTTTTCCTAAAAGAATTATTAA
>JADBJO010019986.1:7500-32192 GCA_016801955.1 Conus betulinus | reverse complement strand
GTGCACGCGCTTGTGTATATGTGAGTGTGATTGTTTGTGGAGGAGTATGAGAGTATAAGGTTTGTAAGCGCATCCAAATCCATGTGTATACATGCAGTGACAGGCTTTCTGTGTAGTTGTACAGTCCAATATGGATTACTACCTTATGCGCTGACAGACTTATTACTTATCACTTACAGGTAGCGCTGAGCATCACAACGATGGCGGTGCAACCCAGCTGGCACAGGGTGGTGGAGATGTCTCGTCAGCAGCCGTCTGTGGACCGTGTGTGTGACATGCCCCCAACAACTATGCTGGCCTTTGTGGTCTACAACCTTGTGCTGGTCACCATTAGCGGCGTGCTGGCCTTCAAAGCTCGGAACCTGCCAGGCAACTTCAACGAAAGTCGCAACATTGCCAAGTGCATCTGCACAATCCTTGTCATCTATGCCTCCTTCATACCAACCTATGTGGTGACCGGGCGCCTGTTGCTCAGGATGGTAGTGCTAATCATGGTTCTTGTACTGAACCATTCTGTAGCTCTTGTCTTTCTCTTTTTTTACAAAGATTTATTTGGTGATCTTTTCGGAGAACCCTACTGCTGCGAGAACATTATAAGTGGTGGGGCTTACATGCATAATTTTGTGTGATTCTAGAATGTTACTTACATTTTTTCGGACCTGAATTTCTTAGCTTTTAACTACGTCTTTTTGCCTTGTTTAATGCAAGTGCATAAGCTGGTATATGAACAAAGACAGATTTGACCATGTCATCATCTCTTACCACCTTCATAGGTCGTTGGATGCCTGGATAGCCACTGATATCGACGTGCGACATGTGGAGATGCTGTCACTCTCTGGTTCCTCAGGTCTTTCCAAGATGACAACCCTTCACCGCATTATCTTAAATGGGAGGGCATGGTAGACAGTAGCATATGGCAGAAACTGAGCTTAAATAATGAGTCATATAAAACGATGATAGATCTATTTCTTCGCTTTTCGATGTTTTTCACCCCCACAAAATGTCCGGAAGAACAACCTCACGTCTTTATAGTGGCCAGACACAACTGAATCGACTTCATCCATGCACCCAAAGATTCGTGTACAGTATTGATAAGGTCAGCATTGAACTTTTCCTTTGTTACCATGAATCGATGGTATTAGGCAAAAACCCAAAGAAAAACAAAGTGGTCCACGTATTTGATTCAACCGAGAGAAGCTTAAAAATTCCGAGACTAGAGCAATCCTCGATGCAAGTGCAGGTGACAGGCTTGTTGCACTCAACCCCATCAGCGGATATAATCAAACTCATCCAAGAAAAATATTATGGAGAAAAGTAAGTGGCATATCACTGATAACACTCTGGGGCTGTTCAATGCTATAAGGGATTGAGAGAGTGAAAAAAGAATGTTGATTACCAATACAGTGCCCCAGTATGCGCTGGTAAATATAAAAAAAAATTATGACAGAAAACATACATAAACAGATTGTCAACTAGGGCCAAAATCCTAAATTAAATATGAAAAAGACAACACGAAGACATTCTTAAACACCTTAAAACATCAAAAAGATCAACGCAATAATGGGTACAGCCACAGTGGGCCAGAATATTTCCTTCCTTGCAAAACAAACAGAAGTATTTGGAATCTGGATGGGTACTGCAAACAGCTGCACGGCAACAAATCAGTACCTGACAGACTACATTAGACCACGCTGTTGACACTAACAGCAAATCTGGGATGTTTCCACTTTCAAGGAAAGAGTGAAAGAAGCCCATCATACATTCATAGTATAGTTGAGTTTGATAATGAATATGCCAGTAGCATCACTCAAGTGTGGAGGGCCATATGATACCAAGGCCATTACAGCTGTCAGAGAAAGTGGGCAACAAATTAATGTCCAATGGAGTGGTTACAATCTTGAGTAATACCTCTGCTCAAAACGGTAACTCGGTCAAAACCACAGGACCATCCGTTTTATCAACCACCCCAGTATAGTGATTTTCAAACTCAAACGTATTTCAAAGATTGGAATGAAAGATAAAAGAAATTCCCACAAAGGGACTGGGTAGGTTGCAGGCCAAAAAGATGAACATTTCAACAGATCTTTACTGTCGGAGTATGGATTAAAAAAATCTACACAAAACGTGATCCCTAACACAACTCAAGAAAGCCTGTGATTGCGTTTGGTTTGAAGAACGGTGTAAGGTCAGGAGGAACTGTAGATAAGTCATAACATGACTGTACAAATACACGAACAATGCTGTGTTTTTCTTAATATGAACCTTGGAAACTTCTTTTAAACAATCTTCGAAGCACACCATCTCTCTTTCTGGACCACAATGTCCTCTGTGGCCCTTGAATATGGCCTCTGTGTAGCCAGCGTTTTGGTGTTGACACCCTCCCTCATATTACGAGACAGCAAAACAGAAAAAAACGAAGAATAGTGAATTTTCCATCAAACTGGAAAAAACGCACCAACTGATTCACATTGGACTCGGTCAGAAACCTTAGTCAACCTTTATGATTCAGCACCAAACTGAACTGAGAGAGCACTGGGAGAGTTCAGTTGTCTTCAGTCCACACTGAGGAAGAATGGTAAGTCAGTTAAGGAGGTTAACACAATGATCGCCTTGGCTAGGTCTACCTTAGCAAACCTCAAGGTTGTTAGAGAACCTAGGCCAATCAACCCTCATGATAAAACTCTACCACTCACTAGCCATTTCCACATTTCCCTGTGGATGTGAGAGCAGTATACCAACAGCTCATCTCGAGAGAACAATGCAGGCGTTGGTAAATGAGTGCTTCAGAATGATTTTCATACATGGAAAAGAAGACAAACGACAACACATGTGCAGATCTCATCCACGGTGTTCTTGCTTGGCACAGTGCTGTGTATCGTCCTGACACCCTTTTCATACCCAGTCGTCAGTGTACAGTGGAGGGTGGTGTCACAGAGTTGAATGAGGGGTGACTGTAAATGGATTTGTCAAATCTCTCTCGTGAATGTATGAAGGCGTGCAGGTTGTTTGTGTATTCTATCAATTCTTTCTATCACTCACTCACACCACCCTACAACATAACAGCATGAACAAGAATTAAGCAAGGGAGTGTACATTTCATAAACAAAGAAAAGATGGAAATGACTTTTAGCACATGAAACACATCAATATGAAAACTAATTTGTTTCTGTCAACATGTGTTTACACTCACGCTCCCTGTTAGGCAGGAAAAGAATTCATAACTCCACTTATGACACAAAACAATAACAATAAAAGGAATTTCTCACATTTTTCAAAGCGAATTATCAGGCGAGTCCTCCTGGATATGAATTAAATCCCATCAAAATTCCAATAACTGGTCAGGGGTGTTGTGTCCAAACTAGAGTAGACTTGCGCACACACACACACACACACACACACACACACACACACACACATCCTTGTGGTGATGATCATCATTCACTTCAAGGTGAACTGACCTCAGTTGCGGATGCATTGATAGCAGTCCACACGAAAAGACTTCCGAGACTGGGCGCAGAAGAGCATGATCCAAAACAACTGGTCCCACCCCTGCAACTGGCACTGGGGAGCAAGGTCCAAAACAAAGAGCACCAGTTAGCCATCTGGGAGGAAGACACCAGGGAAGACAGGCCTACTGGCTGTTAAAAGGAAGGCACAGGGGGAGTAAAGGCGAATCCTGGCCTCAGCGAAGACTACAATACCACAGCAGGGAGAAGAGGCCTAGGACAGCACAAATACCTTCTTCCAGTGCACTCAGCCAGTCGGACCCACGCCTCAAGTTGAAAACCCTACAAAGTGAACAACACCATAAATAACTCAATCTACCTCCTATTCAACATCAAAAGAAAGATTAGTAAGAACAGAATCAAAACGACCAAACCCGTACAACTCGGCAAAAAAACACACAAACAAGCATACTGAACTGAGCAACTTCCAAAAAGCAATCACAATATTACAAAGTCTGATAATTTTGATCGAAATTGTTCAGAGAAATCACTGTTAGTTACTTACGATTGTTCTACAACAAATCGACATGTTTGAAAAAATATGCTTACCCTCGGGGGGGGGGGGGGGGGGGGGGGGGGGGATTAAACTTGTCAGTACCCGACCAACAAGTGGGCACAGAGAGAAAACGGAGCAGACATGATCGGTTCCAACGCCATTAGCTCGATCTGTGTTGAGCTCGCAGCTGCAAGTCTCAAAGTTGACAGCTGAGAAGTACTCACTATGCAAAGCAAATCCTCTCTGGCTATACAAATGGCACATGTTCACGATCGTGCGTGTGACAGGTGGATATCCTTTAGAGCTTCTGCATGAAAAACATAAAGGACTGGTTCCATACTTTTATCCTGTTATGCAAAACTGATGATTCTGGAAACTCCTGAAAACCAAAGCATTCACCACCAATAGACCCTTTGAAACACCTTCAGAAGACACACCCACCCTCCCATCCCACTCCTCCCCACCCATCGACCTCGTTTCTAAATGGACTAAAACCAGTACAAGATAGGCTTGAATCACAGTTGTAGCCAACGCGCTGCTCCCATTTGCCTGAGAGAGCATTCCTGGTTTCGATGAAGACATGCAAATCCCCACAGATATTCTGTACACGTCCACACAAAATATAAGTCAACGCGGGAAAAGGATAGATGCAACATGCTTACATGATCTTTTTAAGGAGGAAACAAGGCTACAATGAACCTGGCTGTCCTAATGCTCAAAGCTTTGTTCTCTTAGCCATAAACTTGGTCCCGGCTCCAAACGACTTACACCCTGCCTTGAACTTCAAAGGAGGCTGTAAACTGACAGCTTGTTCTAGAACAAACATGCAAACAACAACAAGCAGCTCAAGAACAACAACAAGCATTCAGCTATATCCCATCCCTCGAGAGAGTAGGCCACCGACTGCCAGCGGGGACACACACACACACACACACACACACACACTCAGAGAGAGAGAGAGAGACAGGGAGGGTCTCTGTCCAGTTAAGACATTATCCCGAAGAATATATGAGCGTACATCGATTATAGGATTAAATACGTACGCAAAAATCTTTCCAGTGGTAAATTTATGAGTCTTAGTCGAAAAGATACATGTACAGGTAAAATTGTTCGTGATATCAGGGACAGATACTGACCAGAATAAAGATTAAATTTTGTCGGCTGCAAAGTTGATAGTACTCACGATACTTTTCAAAGAATCAAACCGCTATTGGTGTGGTAACCTAATCAAAAGCAACTGATCCTCACTCTCACTCAGAAAGAACATACACCAGTGTTTACATATATTGTCCATCTTTCTTCAAATGAAGGTTTAACAAATGATGTGTGACGCTGGGAAAAATTATTTTGTCAGCACGTTTACTTGACTGCATGAACACATCGTCATGAGTCCCTTTTCATGCCTTCAATCGCCGACATTGAACATATCTCGAAAGAAGGTGGTGGGGTGGGAACCAATAAAGCGCTGTGAATGATCAATAAAGACTAAAATGCCTTTTGTGTGTATTGAAGCCTTAGCTCAAATAGTGACAAAATGGAAAATAACGATAACAACAACAACATTAATAGTAGTTACAATAAAAAGCCACAGACTAGTTAGATCGACCGACTTGTTGAGGTTGTTTTATTTCAAAAACGAAGTTTTACGTAATCTTTGACATCATTTTGGAAATTTAAGATGTTTGAAACGAATTACATTGTTGAAGATGTTTGATATATTTAAGTGATGATACGAATTGAGTTAATTCATATCATCACTTAAATTGTCTACAAGGTGCTTTTCAGTAGTAATCTCTCTCTCTCTCTCTCTCTCTCTCTCTCTCTCTCCCCCCCCCCCCCCCCCTCTCCCCCTCTCTCTCTCTCATTGAAGAAGGCAATCCGCAGGCATTTAATGAAACTTTTATAAAGTCTGTGCACGCAGGATAACATTATTATGTAACAAATACAATTTCATTGGACTTCTAAACTACGTAAGTGCACATGAGTTGCAGTTGATCATGTGTGTTTGTGTTATGCATGTGTGATTGTGGGAAGAGCAGTGTTGGGTCGAATATCAAAGGGTTTGTGAAGTAAACACTCGTGAGCGTGTGCGGCGTGTGTGTGGTCACTTCTTTTTTTCTTCTTCTTCTTTTTTTTTTTTTTTTAGGTATGAATTGATAATTACTGTTGTTTTTGCTAAGTACTGTTCATTTAGGTTCATGTTTTGTTACTTGTTAGCTTTCTTGTTTGCTTCATCCTTATGTAACATGTATTTGTTCCATTTTGTTTGTTTGTTGCTACTCTTGAGAACATAATGTAAAAGTGCCTTTGCATTTTATCCTCAATAAAAAAGACGATTTCATCCATATTCATGTTCATATTCTCTCTCTCTCTCTCTCTCTCTCTCTCTCTCTCTCTCTCTCTCTCTCTCTCTCTGTAGCTTTCTCTTTTGTTCTTTGGAAATAGTTTTAATGTACAGAATTGAATAATACATTACAATTGCAAAAAAGGTTTCATGTGCAGTACTACACAATTAAAGCTATCTATTCTGAAAGCAATGATCCTGTCAAAAGAAGGTGACTGTGAGAGAATATCGTCCTACTGAACAGGGATATCGAGAAAACTATGTGATCGGGAAACAATGTGAATAATAAAGAAAGAATTTAAATCTTGCATCCGTAATGAAAGAGTACATGCCCGTACCTCCAATCTAATAATGTATGCAGTACCAGTTCACCTAGCATTCTTGCGGTAAGAAGAGCGTTTAAAATGGGGTTTGGCAGATTGTACTTGTCTCAATGATGAAGAAGACACCTTGTAACAAAATAGAAAATAAAGGGCTACCTACTCCAAACCAATCAGAAAAATTAGGGCCGGAGCAAAGACAACGGCACAAGCGTCTCAATGAAGAAAAGACTCTCGATACTCCATATACAACTTAAAGAAAAGGGCAGAGTAAAGTGGCTTATAACTGGCTGTGAACCCAGGCACTTGGACAGCGACAGGGTAACCTGAGTGTGGCTGCGTGCTGTAGAGTCAGGAAGAGCGATTTGAGGAGAATGCCACTGGAAGGACGCTGAGACCAGAAGAGAGAACAGGGTCAGACATGATTTATAGTGTTTTCTCTGCCACATAATTTGTGATTAGCATGCCACATAATTTGTCAAAAAAAAAATCATCAAGTGATGTTTTGTGTTTCATTTTCGATGTCCTAGTTTGGTTAATAGCTTACATTTGTGTAATTCTTTCGAGATATAACGAAACGATTTAGACCCATGCATCTGACCCATGCACGTGAGCAACTTGTCTCTGAGAGTTGCTTGTATGTCCTAACCAATCCTGCGTGTGTCTGTATTTCGCGGCCTGGCTGGTGTTGGGATATAAACTGTTAAGAAGATATAAGCATTCCCGTCATATGGTTTAAAAGCAAAAATGGATGCCAAATTGGAAAGCAAATTGGTCGGATTGTTTTGGCCACCATTAAAAAGGCATATTAAATTCCGTTAGTTCCCACACAGGCTTTGGCTGGACGCTTTGAAAGTCCATCAAATCGTGATTTTCTTCTGTAGTAATAAGAAATAGGTGGTATGTTTTCAATAGATTCCTTTTATCTGCTGTCAATAGACATACTTATCAGCCCAAACCACCTCATCATCTTCTCTCCTTTTTGACTTGCATAAATGAACAAAGCGATTCTTCGCAATCAACCCATTTCGCTTGTTTATTTGCGTATTAGCTTTGCGTACCAGTCTTCTTTGTTCAAAACGTATCACAAAAGCAGTGTAACACAACAACGGATTTCTTTGAAAACTTTCAAGATACCTTCTGTTGGAAGATGCTGCTCAGTAATGTCATTTTCCAACAAACATTTCTTTCAGCATTTGAGATTGTTATCATTTATTCTCAATGTTCAAAGATATTTTCTGCGAATTTGTTACATACATGTTGATCAAACAATTGTTGGGAAAAACAAAGCGCAGGCTTGCAATTTCTTCGTCACTTAGACATGCAAAATGTATCATTGAAGTATAAATGTAGAAGTAGGGAATGTGAAAACAGATAACAGGGAAATAGAGAATGTTTGCATAGTAATGTACTAGCTTTCATTACAAAAGGACAGCAATCTTGAAGACTAGGCCATTTTTCTTGCTTTCACAGAAATCCTCCGTCCACTGATACGACTGTATGGATGACACACAGTTGATATGGTCGAGGCACCTAACTTGGCATTAAAGGGAGATGTATCACCTTTAATTCTGTAGCATTCTCAGCACCAGGGGTTGAAAAACGGGTTCGAATGGCATCACAAAGCAGCCAGTGAAGAGTAGAAAAGTAAAATAGTAAATGGGAAGACCACACTGAAAGTAAATAAGTTTTAGAAGCTAAAATCATTATATAAAGAGTATTCCGGGGGGGGGGGGGGGGGGGGGGGGGGGGGGGGTGCCTTTGAAACTATGAGGGTTCATTGACGAATAAAAGTCAGAGTGGTCAGCTCGACTGTTTCATCACCTAAGCATTATCAGTCACGTCGGTACTGCGGCTAAGAATTGTGCAGAACAGCCTTTCCATGGATCTCTTAAAAGATGCAATCTTCCACTAAATGACCAAACAATATGTTGAACAAATAAGGAGAGGGGGGTGACCAGTGCAGGCTAACTAAGGAGGTGAGGGGGGGGGGGGGGGGGGGGGGATATACAAATGAAAATATGTTAGTGTCGTAGAACGAAGATTATTAGTATCATAATCATGAGTACTCATGCAGAGATCAAGCTCTAAGTGCTCTCGTTCACACAATGGGCTGCCTTATCGGGTACATAAACTACGCACACATAACCCTAAATGAATGCTGCTTCCGACACCAAATCGCCTAGCAGAAATGACAACGCAGAGCACACAGACCAAGCAATGAGACATACCCACCAATGTTACCAGGGTACAGCTGACTGAAAAGATGCCTGCTGGCGTCATCTCATTCAATCAATCAGTTTGTCTTCCCTTTAGCCTTTCGACTTTTCACGGAGGTGCATGCCATGTGTATACATCTCGTCCATAACGACTGCCAAATCGGCCTTCTATTCCAAAAACAGGAGATGGAATAATACGTGTGTGTAAAACATGGATTAATGCACACCTACTCTCGGTTTATAGTCTCAACCCAAATATTTGAGGAGGAGGAAATGAAGTCAGAACCCATATAAACTTAGAGGGAAAAAACTCACCCCTTTACTAAAACGGCCCGACGAATATTCAAACTAGTAAAACTCTAGTTTCAACATGATTACAACTCTGGTACTCTACCAATCGAGTATTATGGGCCTCATCCAATGCATATTTTGCCAAAATAGCTGGAAAAAGACTGTATTAAGGATTATTCAGGTTAATTAGGCAAATGAAACTGTTACTTTTTTCAACCTTAAGGCTTCTTTACAAAAGGTATGCTGATGCACCAATCATTTTACATAGTTGCCAAAAATATAGAAATGAGGAGCTGATTATGGAAATTTTCGAAATGATTTAAATATAATGCCATGTATATACGTATGTTACATTCAAATACACATCATATATTTAATCAAACTTTATTAATCAGGCGCATTTCAAATATCTAAACCCTAGGATATGAGCTGTTAGTCAAATGAGAGAAGAACTGACACCAGAGCATCCGGCCAAAGGGAGTCAGCTGAATATTCCTCCGTACGGGTAGATCACCTGCTCGATACTCCACTTGCTCAAAAAATCCCCCCCCCCCCCCCCCCCCCCCCCCCCCCCCTCCCCCCCCCCAACCCGCACCCCACCCAACATTCTCCCTGCCTGCCTAAAACATGTGCTTTTTTGTATGCTGGCATGTGTGGTCTCCAGCTGATTTGGGGAAAGATTTCCAGTTGGGCCACCTTCACATTAACAAGAGTTTCTTTCTGTTGTGGGTTAGGGAGTATCCCACAGGGGGGGGGGGGGGGGGGGGGGGGGGGGGGGACATTGGACTGGGAGATTATTGAGCAGCAACGAGTAGGTGGAGTATCAAGCAAGGGGAATATCTAGCGGGAGAAGTATTGAGCAAAGAAAGTATCATAACGCTCCTGTATTAGGACTCCTATGAATGCACAGCAGTGCACTATGCATGCACATAAGACGTCTTTTAAAAAAAACATACCAGAATTCAAACTACACCCTGATCATTCAGACAAGGAATTTGTACAATCTCTCAATGCCATAAGCCAGAAACTCAACTTGCCACCAACAAAATTCGCACGAGGAATAGCATTAATCAGCTGAAAAAAATATCTGCGAACATTGGAGCACAAACCACACGTCGAGACACTGCATACGGAATCTGCCAGCGCCTATGGGGTGAAACAGCCAACGGTGAAGACACCTAAAAGGCCCAATACTAGCAAGAGATGGGCAGCATCTGGAAGAGAAAGAGAAATCTCACGAAACAGATGAAGATTCCCTCAAAAACAAAATATTACAATGGATTGCAGAATGTCTAGGAAAACCTGGAAACACAACACAGTGCCCTCAGCAAAGCAGAATCCGCAAAAAGGCGAAGGAGCTAAAAGAAGAAAACACATGATACCTACTTTAGAGATTACATCAAACTCGCCCCAAAATGATTCATGCGACCCAAATTAAGGACACTCATAATGAACAAAAGACTCTTGAGCAGCACCTCGTGAAAACATATTCCGAGCGTTGGAGCGAAGTACCTCTTAAAATCCAGGGCTTGGTGTGACCTGCAGACCCAATGACAAGCCACAACACTGGAGAAGGCTAAAAGAAAATGTATTTTGTAAATGGAACACCCAACCTGCTGTTTAGGAAATATCCAAATGCCCATGGTTGGTTCCACAATTTGATTCATGCTTATAGCCTAGCCGACCGCAAAGGTCCACATCAGGGTTGTCATCTCGTCATTGTAACTCCCTTCATAGATGATTAAATAGCACACACATACCCAAGTGGCCCAATGAAGATTCAAAGGTGGAACCCTAAAATCACCAGAGCCTGGCACACAACCATCTGAGCTATTCCAGCCATGAGATGCCACAGAGAGAGTCATCTTGCAAAAATAGCTGAAAAAGACAGTATCTGAGGATTATTCGAGATGAATTAAGCAAATAAAAGTGTTACTTGTTTCAACTCCAATGCTTCCTAACAAAAAGTGTGCTGATACACATTTTGCTTAGTTGCCCAAAATATAACA
This sequence comes from Conus betulinus, assembly GCA_016801955.1. Classification (NCBI taxonomy): domain Eukaryota; kingdom Metazoa; phylum Mollusca; class Gastropoda; order Neogastropoda; family Conidae; genus Conus; species Conus betulinus. Next base: position 21,007 of record JADBJO010019986.1, on the reverse strand, counting down.
ATTAGTCGCTGATCATGGGAACTTCCCGAATGCCTTTTACATAATGTCATGTATATTACATCCAAATACACGACATGTGTCTCCTTAAACTATATTAATAATGCGCATATCTAAGTCCTAGAACGTGAACTGTTAATCAATGTTAATCGAGGTGACCCCCTCTGGACAGATGTAGGTCACCTCGATGTTTCCCCATATTAGTAGATCCCTCGCTTGAGTCCCTCCTTGCTCAATACTCCCCCTGTTTGCCTAAGGCATGTTGTTGTTTGTAATGTTGCGGTATCCCGATTCACACACCTTTTATACCACTAACAGTCACTCCCACCATTTTACTTTTCGATCAAGGAGCCCGCGACATTAACTAACTCGGCTCGCAATTTCGCTATCTGATTCCCAGAAATTAATACTCCAAAGACCCAGTTGACTACCACAATTTTCTCATTTTCAAACAACATCACATCACATTCATCCTTCCTAGCAAAACAACAACTTCCGCAGTAACGGTTCAATGGCTTTCATTACAGTTGGAGATACTAGTGAGATGTAAATGCATCTAGTCAATCATCACAGACTTAACAATCTCCTGATATCAAATCGTCCAAACCGCCTATGCCTGATGAATCCTTTCCATATTGATATCAGACTACTGTTCAACTGCAAATCAGCACATATGAGATCCAATGGTGAGCTTACTGGATCTGGCAGGAAAAGAACAAGCTTACTGGCACTGGCAGGAAAAGAACAAAGGCAGTTTGTATAATTGTGTCGATGTGTGTATCTATAAAATACTGTGAGTCATCTTTTTGACAGTTAATAGCGGTGACCAAGTTGACAGGTTGCCATTCTTTGTTTTCGTTGCGGTTTTGCTCCCCATGGGAACGTCAAGGGAAGTAACTTGCATCTAGCAAACCAAAATTGTCTCGCCATGTGTCGAATCGATAGGTAAATATTACATCCCCCTTCTTTAAAAAAAAAAAAAAAAAAAAAAAAAAAATAATATATATATATATATATATATATATAAAATAATAATAATTCCAAGGATAAGTACCGAGCACCATTCCAGCAACTTACAGAGCAGCTTGGTATTGCAATGACTGCAAGAAATATTGAATGATAAACAAAGCTTGCTCTTATGTCTTAAATTGTAGAAATAAGGGGGTGATAAGCCTTCATATGTATAATATCTTGATAAGCCTTCAAGAAAATGTAGCTTGTTTTGCTCTTTCATGATTTTCTTTTGCTTCTTAGGTGGCACCTTGGTTGGTTTTTTGAAAACTCAAACAAACATACTACGGTATTGCACACCAGCCTTTTTCAGGTATAGCATTCTTTTAAAACTGAAAAGGGCAGAGGAGTCAAATTACCACTTTCCGCGGTCACTGAGGAGAAACAATCAGGTTTCGAAATACCGGTATCTGACCAGGAGTTATAAATACCGGTATCTGACCAGGAGTTATATGTTAGTGAGCTTTCTCCCATTGGAGACTGTCTCCCGTTTCGGAGACTATAAGCTTGCTGAAGGTTCTTCGAACCTTGCGGCCACTTCTGGTTACATATGGGGCAGGCCCAGTGTGGTGGTCTTTGAGTGGTCCTGGTTCTCTGGACATAATCCGCAGCAGGCTGTGGAGATTCAGGTCCATAAAGGGACGAGTTGCTTGGATGCCACTTTGGATGTTTTCTGGGTTGACGTAGGAACCACCGGTTGTGTCGATAAACTGAGCCATCTTCAGTTCGCACCGTGTAAGACCGAGGTTCGTTGCAGGTTGATGTGATGGTGCTCGATTTCCAATCGTCTCCTCTGGTGAGTTGTATTCTGACGGGATCACCAGACTTCATGGGAAGCAGGGAATGTGCACCTCTGTCGTAACACCTTTTCTGTGTGGACTGGAGATAGTGACGCCTGGAGATAAGTTTTTCAGGGTCAATGGTTTTTGGTTTCAGCTGTCGTGTGGTGGTTGAAAGGATGGAGCGTAGTTGTCGGCCCATCAATAGTTGGGCTGGAGAAGCCAAGTTGTCCACGGGTGTGTTGTGATACTCTACGATGCTAGGTAGAGCATTTTGGCCATCAAACTTTGCTTTTTCAAGAATGTTCTGACTGTTTGCACAATCTTTTCTGCAAGGCCATTTGATTGTTGGTATCTAGGACTTGATGTGATGTGCTGGAAATCCCATTTTGTGGCAAAGGTCTTGAACTCTTCTGCTGAGAATTGGGGACCGTTGTCACATCATGACAGTCTCAGGTGTTCCATGTTGGGCGAAGTGCACAACAGACAGTTTCCTGGTGATAGTAGCAGATGACATGCATGGTAGTTAATCGACTTCAAAGTATCTACTGTAGTAATCGACAGTTGTCAGGTAGTTTTTTTTTTTGTCCCACGTGAAGATGTCAAATCCTACTTTTTGCCAGGGACGAGATGGAACAGCGTGAGGTAAGAGGGGTTCTTTTGGGTTGGATTTGGCTTTGGAGCTACAGATGAGACATGCTGCGATATATGTATTTTTCAATGTCTGTAGTCATACCAGGCCAAAACAGTATGGTTCTTGCATGCTGGCCAAAAACAGTATGTTTTTTTCTGTTCCAAGGTGGCATGTGTGTATCTTTTGAACCATTTCTGTTTGTAGAGCTTTGGGGATGATGATTTTCTCTCCTTTGAGAATAATACCATCGATGATGGCAAGCTCATCTCTGAAATTCCAGAAATCCACAATCTTGCTGTTGCACTTTTGACGCTTGTCTCGCCAACCATTTTGAATGGCCGACTGCAGGACTTGTAATGTTGGGTCTTCAGCTGTTGCCTTTCTGATGTCCTGTATTTTGTTGTCACTGACAGGCATGTTTTTTCAGGATGCTGTGGACCTGAAATTCCGGGTCTTCCAGGTTTTCTCTCTGATTCAGAGGACGAGTATATGCAGGAAAGTGTGTAGGCCACTGGGATGAGTTTTCCGGGCATGTGGGTGACGTTGAGGTCATATTTTTGCAAATGCAAAAAGATGCACTGGAGGCGTGGTGGAGCTTTATCCAGGGCTTTTTGGAAATGGCTTCCTATGGGTTGTGGTCAGATTCCACGGTGACTTTCTAGCCGTAAATGTATTGATGAAATCTTTTGCGTCCAAACACAATCGCCAGGGGTTCTTTTTCAATCTGAGCATAGTTCTGCTCCGTTGGAGTGAGAGATTTGGATGCGAAAGAGATGGGTTTTCCATCTTGGATCAATACAGCACCAAGTCCATGTTTGCTGGCATCAACTTGCAGCGTTGCTGGTTTTGATGGATCGAAATATGCATGGACAGGTTGACTGGTGATGGCTGCTTTTGCTTTGTTCAAAGCATCTTCTTGGGTTTGTCCCAAGAAAATTCCACATCGTCCTTGAGAAGATCAAGCATGGGTTTGGTCACCTCCGAAAGCTGTGGAGCAAACTTGGCGAGATAATTCATCATGCCAAGCATAGCTATCAACTCTTTCTTGTTGGCTGGTGGGGGCATCTCCTGGATGGATTTTACTTTGGAGGGGTCTGGTTTCAGTCCATCCGCTGAAATCAAATGTCCAAAGTATTCAGTTTCTGTTTTCCCGACATCTAGCTTTTGGGGGTTCAGCTTCAGATTTCTTTCTTCTGCTCGCAGTAGAGCCTCCCTCAGGTTTTTGTTGTGCTCTTCAATGTTTTTTTCTCTCTCTTTTTTTTGGGGGGTTCTCTTTTTTTTTTTTTTCTTTTTTTTTTTTTTTTTTTTTTTTTTTTTTGCTGACGACGATGTCATCAACGAGAGGAGTCCTTCAAACACTTCATCCATTTTTCTCTGGAACTCATCTTGAGCAGAAATGATACTGAATGGCAGTCGATTGAACCGGTACCGTCCTAATGGAGTGTTAAAAAGTGGTCAGGTATGAGGACTTCTAGTCCAGTTTCAACCGTCAGTATCCAGATTGGGCATCCAGTTTGGAGAAATATTTGGCACCTGACAGTTCAGCAAGGGCGTCTTCTAGTGCTGGTGATGGGTAGTGAGGCCTTTTTATTGCTTTGTTGAGGTCTTTTGGGTCAAGGCGAATGCGAAGTTTTCCGTTGCTTTTTTCAACGATGACAAGAGAATTGACCCATTCTGTTGATTCAGTGACGGTTTGACTGAGTGCATGGGGTACACGCGAGGAGCATGAACCACTGGAACTGCATCTTCTTTAACATGGATTTTGATCTCGCCTTCTAGGGATCCTAATCCAGTGAAGGTTTGACGGAATTCTTGTAGGATTTCATCTTTAGTGATCAGAGGAGATTCAACTGACATGACAATCTCGATGAGATGTAAAATTCAGTGATGCCTGTAACCCAAGCACTGGTTGTGAAGGTGTGTCTGCAAAATAGAATCGACCATGATAAGTATCATTTTTGTATTTCGCCTTCAGGTTCACAGCGCCAACAACTTTCAGGGCTTCTCCCGTGTAGCTGAGTTTTTCTTTGCAAGGCATGACAGGTAATTGACAAGACAGCTTCGCGAAGACTGTTGTTAGGAGTTTCCTCGTTTGTTATTGCCCTGACAAAGAGTTCGTTTTCACTGTCATTCTCTTCTTCAACTGTGCAGATTTTGTTTCTCCTCTGTGATTCTTGTTGCTTTCTGGAAATACAGACTTTGGCCCAGTGATTGGCTTTGTGGCAGTAGCTGCAGGTTGAACCAAAGGCTGGACATTCTTTCTTGTTGTGAATTGTTCTACAGTTTCTGCATGCTTTTCCTTGTCTTGTGTTTGGTGCTGGTAGTGACTTTCATCATTTTTCTTCCATGGTCTTTTTGAGTACATCGACTTGCTGAGGATTTGCTATTGCTGACAATTATTGAGACGTTCTTATGTCGTTTCGTGAGCAATACCAATATCAGTTGCAGACGTCATCGTGAGTTTGTCACCTTCAGTCAGTAGCTTTTCTCCGATTTCTTACGATGCGATGCGATGCCTGCAACAATGCGATTTCGAATCATCTTTTAGATCTGCTTGTTAACCGCACGTTTGGATAAAATTGCGTAGATCTGTCACAAACTCAGAAAAGGTTTCGTGTGCTTTCTGTGTTCTTTCATGGAAGATGTATCGAGCGAACATTTTGTTTGTTTTTGGTTCGGTGTGCTCGTGAAATTTCTGTAATATCAGGTCAACGTTTTTTTGAATCAGGATCTGATAGACCCCCTGAATTGAATATGTCTCTGCATTTCTGACCGACCCAGATGAGTATGTAGGCTGCACGAGCTTCTGCTGATGTTTGCTTGAGTGGGCCTTGGAACATGAGTTTTGAACGCTGGCTAAAGTTTTGCCATTCTTCCTTTAGATTTTTGGCATCCCAATTTAGAGATGGGTTGTTTTGAGAGGTTGAAGTCATTTTAACAACAATCGCTACGGTGTAGTTACAGTAACATTCACTTTAGCCGGTGTAGAATCGTTACGTTGCATTGCTACGTACGTGATTGAATCAGAGGGGCGGGCCCGCTATTGCGCGGCCCGATATTGCGGGGGCCCGCTATTGCGCGGGCCCGATATTGCGGGGGCCCGCTATTGCGCGAACGAAGAAGCGGAAAAGTTGCCAAGGTGATGCAAGGAGGAAGGTGGCAGGTTGAGTTAGACGTTCGCCTGCCAATTAAAAATCCCGTGGGTCCGAGTTCGGTGGGAAGCAAAAGGGCAGTTTGATTTAGGGCGGCAGCGGGGTTTGAACTTGCACAACTTGCACACGTCTCACTGTAAGCTCTCTGGCCTACCAGCCGTTCCGTGGGGGGAGGGGGGGAGGGGGGTATGATTTCTTGGAAAATGTACTTTGTTGTACTTGCACTTTTTCTTGGAAAATCTACTTTCTGATGTACTTTAACTTTCTCTTGGAAAATCTACTTTATGTTGTACTTGCACTTTTTCATTCAACATGGCAGCACGTTTGATCGAGGGCAGACGCAAAAGAGGTAAAGTCCTTGTTGTCGATGAGTATAAATATCATAAAAAGAGAAACACAGCACATGCGTTTAACTGGAGGTGCTGGCGGTATCCGGCCTGCACAGCCTCCATCCGCACAAACCAGTTCAACCTTCAAGCGGCTCAGCCACACATCCAGGTCAGAGCGCAGGTGGCTGTGCAGACCCATCCGCCCGATGAAAACGAAATCGCACGGTCAGAATTCACGCAAAGACTGAGGGAGAAGGTGTCCACCACTCCTGGCCTACCACCCAACGCGTCTTTGAGGCGCAGGTAGTGGCCGAACACCAACGAATTGGTCGGCAGGGTGGGGGCGACCGCCCTGATATCCCATCCTTTGGGTCGGTGCGAACACTGATCAGCGAGAAAGGGCCCGCCATATCCCACAGATTCCCCAAACGGTCGATGATGTTGACGTCCAAGGGGAGTGGGCAGAGACCTGGCTCTCTGACCGATTCCTGCTCCATAACGATCCTCAGTGGGGAATTTTTGATTTTCGCAACGGACGAGTGCATCCGCAAACTGATGCGGTGTGGCACGATTTTTGTGGACGCGACGTTCAGGTCATGCCCAAGACCGTATACGCAAGTCCTGACTATTCTGGGGGACGTGGACGGACACACCATACCCTTAGTGCATACACTGATGGAACAAACGGACAGTAGGGCACTACCGTCAAGTTTTGATACAAATTAAACGTGCTGCCAGAAGGTTGAGGAGGGCAAACGAATGGCAAACTGTGGTGTGCGATTTTGAAACAGCAATCCACGCAGCCTTTGGCACGGAATTCCCAAGACCCGCATTACAAGGATGCTATTTTCATTTCTCGCAAAAGTAAGTACAAATCACCACCCCAACCCCCCCCATTCCCCTTGTCTGCCATTCTGTACGTCTGTCCATCCGCCTGTAATCCTGTGTACTGTGAATACGGGCCCGTGAATACTAGGAACCTGCAACCTTGTATGATAGAAAATTATGTGAAAGCTTTACTTGCCATTTGGTTGCAGTGACATTCTTGATCTTAGGAGTCGAAGTCACCGGTGAAAAATTTTCAAACATTGTGATTTTTTTTCCTTATTGTGAAGAAGTATATGAGCTTTTTTTTTTTTTTTCCCTTATAAATAGTTTTATGAGGCCTTGATGCTCAAGATCATTTAAAGGTCAAGGGCATTTCAAGGTCAAAGCTATTTATGACAGCACGTGAGTCATTTGGACATTGCCCTTCTCATTAGAAAAGATATAAAATTGCAGAACATGTATCGTAATATTGTAATGTATCGTACTAAAACGTTAATTTGAAGTTCACGTATCCTCATCAGTTTGGATTTTGGCAACTGTCTAAAACAACAATACTGTTTATGTTCTAATATTTATAACACATAATTATGAAAATGTGCATAGGACACTTGGTAAATGTTGGTCCATTCTGGGCCTTGCCTCTATAATATAATTTTTATGTTGAAGTTTGTGGCGCCGAGTGCAAGAGCTGCACCTGGCTGGAGCCTACCGGAGGAGCAGGAGGCTAAAAAAGCTCATCCGGAAAGATGGATGGCAATCGGCTTTCTTCCTCGGGCCCATGTTCGTCGCAACTTTGCGGTGCTGCAGAACGACCCACAAACGAGGTAAATGAGTGATTATTTCTTATCACGTAGTACAAGGGTTCTTGCATTTGTTTAAGGTATGTATCAGTCCCAATGGCGCAGGATTACCGTCCATTGTTCATCCATTTTTCACATGGTCCTTTCTATACACTTTATTCGTCCCCCTTACTTGGTCTTATACACGCCCTTTTACTTCAATATTACACAATATTATGCAAACGTTTTCCAGAAATCTTTACAGATGCGCTTCAGTCTCACTTTCTGTCCGTCTGTTTTTAGGGCATTGGTGAACAGATTCCCAGCACTCGACCAGTTTCTGACGTACGTGCATGGGAACTACATCAATGCCGGGGCGCCCTTTCCAACAGCTCTGTGGAACTGTTACACTCGAGGGATGGATTGTCGCACCAACAACAAAGTTGAAGGTACAGAAAAAACATTTCAACCATTTCACTAAAATGATAAAAATGAGTTATAGTGCGTTGTGACGGCCTAAATTGTCGTATCGGCCCAAAATGTCGCCGGCGACGTTTTTGGTATATACTGCTTTGGTATATGCTGCATATATCAAAATGTCACCAGCGCCGGCGACATTTTGGGACGTGACGACAGTTTAGGCCGCCACAGTGCGTATGTTCTCAAAATATAATCATTGTATCTAAAATACATGTGCCTGGCAATGAAGGGGTTACATGTGACACGTCTAAGAGATTGTAAACGTGGTTAGCTTCAAACCTTGTATTGGGAAAGAAAGAAGAGGGCTTTTTTCATATCATGTAAATTTCAATGACCTCCCCTAAAAGGTGAAAGTCTCTCTAAGGAAGGTCAGAATGGCCAAAATGTGCATTTTCGGGAGTAAGATCAAAGAAAAAAAAAAATACGTATAGTGTACGTGTATGTCAGCTTACTTAAAGCGACCAACACACATAAATATGCTACCGTGTGATCAAACATCCGTATAACGAGCAAATACAAAAGTGATTGGCACAGCTTGCATATAATGCGTGATACAAATAAAGAAGAAACGGACATATGGCTTGAGATCTTTAGGCCAAAAAGATAATTCCAGCGACCCTAGCTTAACACCCCGTTCCCAGGACTTGTTGAATGTCTTAAAAAGAAATGTAAAAAATCACCTCAAAATGAGTTTTTTCCTTTCATAAACATAAAACAGTCATCTAGCGCTCTTCACCTTGTTTTAAGACTAAACCCATGCTTGTATTCGCTTTTTATAATTAATATAGTTCAAATCGGTATCAATTTCACCTTTCAATTAAAAAAAAAAAGCATAAACCCCCTACCTCCTAACTTTTTTCGTGTTATATTACCCCCTAAGCAGACATCCTTTTTATCCTTATAGCTTATCGAATTTATGTTTGACCATTAAAACACTTTGACCCGACAGCTTATGACCAAAGACTAAAGATCACACTTTATTCAGCATTATATCTATTTCTTTTTGTTAAGCATATCATCGCTCCTTGAACGGCGCGGTGCAAGTTCGCCATCCCAACATCTGGGTCTTCATAACTCACTTGAAGGATCGGCAGTCGCTAGCGGAGTCCAACCTCACTGCAGCCAGCCTCGGGCATCCTCCCAGGCTCAGAAAAAGGAAGTGGCGACGACTGGACGACAGGATCCAGCGCCTCAAAACGGCTTTTCAGCAAGGGAACAGGAATCTGCAGCAGTACTGGAATGCAGTTGCACACTGCATGTGGAATCCATAGGTAAAATGGGATTGCGTTCATTCTGTCCCACAGAGTTGAGAAACCAGGAAATGCCAGAAACTTTAGTGTGTTTGAGTGCTTGAATGCTGAAGACTAAATCCAGTATGAATAAAAAGTATTGCATTTATTGCAATGGACAACGTTTTCATTTCAAAATGATTGCAGTGTACTGTGCTTTGTAATAAACAGTTGATGTCAAGGTTATTATTGGTGGAATCGCTTTAGTGACGCGTTAAAGCATCCATTATGTTGACATTTTTCATGTTGATTTTAGTTCTTAATATACTTCTATGTGTGTACCTGATCATATAAAGTGTGAGTATAAAGAATGTGATACATTTGCCCAAGATGTGATTAGAAATCAAGAAGCACAATGGGTTTTCTTTTTCTTTCTTTGTTGAAGTATAGAGAGAGCGTAATGCTAAAGGCTGCATAACAAAGTAACTATCAAGGATAAAACCGACATTTTTCGTATTTGCTGCACAAAAGATATTTTTTTGTTTTAATAACAAGCTCTTTGTCTTGGTGCTTTTATTAAATAAGGTAAATTTAGGTTTTAATCTTAGTTTACGAATTAAGCTGTTTTTTAAAAATTTAATATGATTTTTATTTTTATTTTCATAATAAGACAGAGAACAGGTGTTCTTGGTTTCATTTTGTCCAGGTTTTCGGAAAATGCGAAAAATGACTGGCATTTCCTCATGTATTAATTTTGTTCTTCTTCCAAGTTACTTTAGTTATTTTTTTTATTGAGAAGTTGAAAGACGAAAGATGATTTCAGGATGCCGTGTTATGTTTTGAATTTATTTTCAAGATTCGAATGAATGCAATATCAACATTTTCTTTGCCAGTTTATTTGTTGGTATCATATTATGACCACCTGAGATTTGTTTATAAGGTAGTGTTTTTTTGAGCTCGATGCTTTGAATGTTGGGATTGCAAAAGTGATTTTGTGGAATAAAAAAACTGTGACACCTCTTTATTTCCCTTTATTGTTTAAAAATATGCATTGTCTTTGCCATGAAGATTAGCAGCCTAAAGTATAAAACGACAGTGTCGCCTAAGGTATAATATACGTTGCAGCCTTACTGCATCGTACGTAGGCTGCAACGTTTACTACACCTTAGGCGGCCCTATACCTTAGGCTGCATCGCATATTATTGTCAGTACAGTATTCCCCAGGCTGCGTCTACACTGTCGCGCAATAGCGGGCCCGCGCAATAGCGGGCCCCCGCAATTTCACTGTCGATTGCTGGATCAGCACTGAAATGGTCTTATTCGTGGGTTTGTGTTCGTTGCTCAGACACCATAGAATGTTTTTGTGTCGATGTGTGTATCTATAAAATACTGTGAGTCATCTTTTTTGACAATTAATAGCGTTGACCAAGTTGACAGGTTGCAATTCTTTGTTTTCGTAGCGGTTTTTGCTCCCCATGGGAATGTCAAGGAAAGTAACTTGCATCTAGCAAATCAGAATTGTCTCGCCATGTGTCGAATTGATCGGTAAATAGGCCTATTACAGTTTGAATGTCTCCTGAAGTTGAAGCTCTCCCATGCCAGTCTCAATCCGTACCAAACCACACACACACAAAAAACGTTAATACATTTGGCAACCACATCAGCTCCTCCCCTGGCGTATATGATCTTATGACATTTTGAATACAGTTCACAGCACAGTAGCAGGCACTGTCCAGGCCAACACAGCTCCTTCAGCTCGTCGTGAAATTGCACCACTCAACACAACTCACAGCTCCTTCAGCTTGTCGCTAAATTGCACTACTCAACATAGCCCGATAAAGTAATGATTCAAAAAGATGACACAGCTTGTCACAACATGGCTGGACCCAAACTAGTAAACACAAGTTCAGTTATCATATAAAAGCATACTCTCTTTCTATCTGAAAAAAGACTAAGATTTCATCCACTATATTCTGGTTGCCGAAGCCAACTGACAAAAAGTCTATCTCATTAGTAGTTCCTCCCCAGATGTCATAAATGGGGAAGGTTGCGCATGCGCTAGGGACCAGTCGCCCTTTCGCTAGCTTTGGCCTCCTGTTCAAATACCCCCCCCCCCCCCCCTCCCCCCATATTTTACTGACTCCTTCACTACTGCGCTACAAATGCAACCTCCCTTAGTGCGTCATAATCATCGACATAAAGATGTTGGCCTCCTAACGGAAGAAGAAGAAGAAAACCGTCATCAAGCCTGTTGACGTCATTTCATTTTGCTGCGTAATTCTGCGTTCACCCTCATTAACCTTTTATTTTCCTTTCACCTTAACTCTTTCTGGTTTATACATCATGCGTTACCATCACATAACATTGTTATTAGTCTGTTTAACGTCTGTTCACTAAAAGTGATATTAGACGGACCTAAGGCATGAGTTGCTTTGTGTGTGCATGCACGCTCGGGCAGTATTTAGCTGTGGTATGGGAAAGATTTCCCTTCGTGCCCAATCCCCAAGAACAAGAGCTTCTTTCTGTTGTGGGCAGGGGAGTATCAAGCGATGGAAATATCAAGCGAGAGGAATGTAGGACAGAGGAAGCATTCAGTAGCAACAAGTAGGGTGGAGTATCAAACGAGGGGAATATCAAGCGGTAGAAGTACCGATTCGTTCCAGTATTAAGACTCTGATAAATGAACAACAGAGCTCTATGCATGCAGACAAGACATCGGAAAACCAAGACCAGGATTCAAACTACACTGCCCTGGAAATCCATGGATTATTCAGACAAGATATTTGCACAGGGTCTCAATGCCACCCCAAAAAATGCCACCCCTAAAATTCCAGCTTCTTCTTCTTCTTTCCTTAAACATCCGCCATCATCATTTTGATGGTTCTGGTGTGTATAAAACTGGGGGGGTTCCATAAGGTTGTTGGTATACACATGTAGGACTTGCAGTATGGGGACTTGTGTGTGTGTGTGGGGGGGGGGGGGGGGGTGGAGGGGGAGGGAGTGGGGGGCGCAAAGTGCGAAAGAGAAACAGGAGATATTATGTGAACAAATGGTTCACGAAGGGAATGCACCAATGGAAAGACACCTCCACATAAATCCAGACGCTAATCAGAGATCGTAAACATCCAGAAGGGAAAGGGAACCCCCAAGAAACAGAAGAAGATTCCCTCAGAAGCAATTTACAAAAGGCTGTAGAATGCCTTGAAAGACCTGAAAGCACAACAGAGTGCCCTCAGCAAAGCGGATCAGCAAGAAGAATGAGCAAAAGGAAGAAAAACCCATGATACCTCCTTTAAAGTACACATCCAGCTTGTGTGGAAAGTACTCATGTAAACAAAATTTCACAGTGGACAAAATGCTCTGGAGTAGCATCTGGTGAAAACCTATTCCAAGCTTCGAAATGAAGCACCACTTGAAATCCAGGGCTTGGTGTGACCTGCAGCACCAAAGAAACAGTTAAATGACAAGCCACCAACGCTGAATGAGATAATAAAATATTAGTTGAGAAAGTCAGAGCCAAGTCTTCGCCTGGAACTAATGGAATACCCATTGTGCTGCATGATAAATGTCTTGTCACAAGTCAAAATTGTCAACCAGCACACCATCCACTACTTCACCCGCCCTCGTGTGCAAACTGTACAAACACACACGCCATTCCCTCCTTTCTCTCCCCTTTGTGTCACAAACGGCAGTACAGATTTCAAATCTATGCCAGCTGTCCCCTCTTAAAATCCCCCCCCCCCCCCCCCCCCCCCCCTCTCTCTCTCTCTCTCTCTCTCTCTCTCTCTCTCGCTGCTTTATCGATGTTGTTACAGAAAAAGATTACGTCATTTTCCGAATACGTAGTGCGCTTCATTCTCTCTTCTCTCCGCTCCCTTACCTGAAGCCATGCACTCTCTCCACTTGATCAGATTGGAGCCGGCACCTCACCCCACCCCCACCGCCCGCCACCACCATAAGAGCCACTATTGAGTGTTTTTACAGTCCCGAGAAAAATAGAAATTTCTGTCAACGACTAGTAGGCTACAGGAAAGTTGCTCCTTCCATCACTAGTAAGAGAGAGGGTAGGGGTAAAATTTTCACATACCTCAATTAGAGAAAATATTCCAAGTCCTTCCCCTTGAGGACGCCGACCCAACCCTAACGCTTGTCACAATGTCCCAAAGCCTTTGATTGGCTTCGCAATAAAATCAGTACTGCTTATGGTCCAGACGACGACGAAGGGCCGAATCAATGCTGTCACCTCGTCAGAGTAACTCATTCTTCAGTTCCAGCGTCCAGTCAGATGG
>JADBJO010019986.1:2500-5000 GCA_016801955.1 Conus betulinus | reverse complement strand
TGCACAATACCTAGCTGTACTAATATGACTGGCAATGATTGGTTTATTAAACAGTTAAGCTATCAACATGTTTTGCTTTCCTTGTATCCATTAATGAATCTGCAAGCATAGCTCAAAAGATTCTCCCCTGTAGCTATCATTTTTTACTTTTTTTATGCAACTTATTTCCTTCAGTGCGTTCTCCTCGGTTTACTTTTCTACCATTCACTGGCTACTTTGATGTGCCATTCGAGTCTGTTTTTGAGCATTCAGCGGTGAAAATACCACAGAATTATAGACAGAGTATGTAACCAAATGATGCCAAGGAAGAACTGTTGCAGTAGACTTAAATCGGCGACGAGAAGCATTGGGTATGTGAAATAACTTTTCTTAGTTTTAAGATGACTTGCTTTGTGACCTTCGTTGATTGCTAATAAGTTATTATTCAATTACTTTCGAACTACATGCTTTCCTTGCTGTGATTATTATAAAATCAAAGGCCGTTGCTTTTTCACTGCTTTTTGTTTTCACGACTTCCTTAAAAAAACATATTCGAGATACGATTTAGTACTGAACAGCTTCAAAATCTGCATTTATTTTCCCTGATATTTTTCTGTTCTTTCACATACATCAAACCCTCTACTCCAGCACTAATGCGTAAAGCACTCTATGGTTAGGGATTGTGACAAGCTGCAAATCCTCCAGTAGTGAAGAATGTTACTAAAGGTGGTGTTATTAAGTAATATTTCAATGCAGAAGATCGCGTTTTTCTTGCTTCATCGACATGTATAAAACAAATTAGCCATTTTAGGCGTAGGCACAGGTGATCACAAAGTAAAAGGAAATGTAATGCTGCAATAGTGAAGGTTGTTGCTTAGTATAGTTGTTGCTTAGAATAGTACCACTGGGCAGCATATCCATGCAAAACATGGCTTGAAATACTTTGTTTGGTTATACTAGCCTCACTGTTACATATTTAAATTTTACAAGACAAACATGCAAATCGATATGCCTATGCCAATGCCAAAAAAAAATAATACGATAAACATGCGAAACAGGTTCATTACGAAGTATCACTCTGTACACTTATACGAGTCAAAAAGCAGAGGGGGGGGGGGGGGGGGGGGGGGGGGGGGGGGGGGGGGGGGGGGGGGGCGGGGGGGGAGGGGGGGGGAGGGGGGAGGGGGGGGGGGGGAGGGGGGGGAGGGGATCTGGGATAATAAGAGTGTGCCCAAAGTGTATTACACCCTCAGTCCAGCGATTTCCTCGAGATCATAATTATTTTGCCCTGGGTGTCTCTAGTCGATTTTGATCTTCTGTTTGGGGCTCCCAGTCGTCCCGGCTTGTCTGCACACATGACAGCTAATGAGAACATGCCACTGATTTCAGTGTTTTTCCACCCAACTCCACAGGAGAAAATCTCAATTTGATAGTCTCCCGAGGCGCCCAGCAGGGCAAAAGAGAGAGGATTTCATTTTTTTTTCCTCATCTAGGGACCAAAGTAGATGTTGATGGTATGTATGCGATCTAATTTTGCTTCTAAAAAGTACGTGAGAGGCATGCTTAACATGTCTTTTTAATAGGAATATCCCACCATCTCCATGGTCTGCGAGGTACTATACTGCAGGGGGTCTTGACTGCGTTTTCACAAACATATCGAAATTATAAATCATATGAATGTAAGCTATTAACTCAAATTATGGAGTGAAAAAAAGAAAGAAACCACCTTCAGTGAAACATTCATAATCTGATGATACTTCAGACTAAGTACAAAGTAAACATATTCATAATCTTATGATACTTTTGACAAAGTACAAAGTGTGTGGCAGAGGGGAAAAAAACTATAATCACAACACACCATGTTCACTCTCTGTCTTCTGCGTCTGTCTGGTGGTATTCCCCTCAAATCCGACCATGTCAACTCTGTTGTCCACAACTACACCGAGGTTACTTTGTCGCTGTCCCAATGCCATCAGTTCACAGTCAGTCATGTGATGTGCCATTTTAGCCTAGCTATGCCCTTTACTATAAGCTACATTTAGTGAACCGTGTCAAGGTGTCTTGTGCCATTTTTACTCTAGCTGTGCTCCATTCTGTCCATTTCGTTTTTCATTGAGACATGTAAAACCGCAGAAGGCCGTTTTATGCTCTTTTCTTCACATGCACATAGGCGTACCTGTGAGAACGCTAGGTGAAGGGGTACTGCGCACAGATGGAGGAGGAGGAGGTAAATGCTTATCACAGAAGCAACAGTCATTTTTCTTACGTATTATTCACATCTATCAATAGTTTCTTGATTCTCCGTCCAGTCGTATGATATTCTCTCAAACCCACTTTCTCTTGACAAAGTCATTGCCTTCAGAATAAAATAACGTTTATTGTGAAATTCTGCACACATTAAGACTTGTTTGTAACCGTAATATATTCTGTAAATCTGTGTATCAAAACTGGGAACAAGCAGTCTTGTCAGACCAGAAAAAAACAACAAAAAAACGCCATTGAATATGAGAGAGAGAGAGAG
>JADBJO010019985.1:12500-32193 GCA_016801955.1 Conus betulinus | reverse complement strand
CGCTCTTCAATGTTTCTTATGAATTACATCACATTTAAACTTGGAAAATAGACTAGCCCAAGTACCATGTGGTGTAGACTCCTCCTTAAAGTCGTACACAACAAAAATTCATTCAAACAATCGCTAGTATTTTTAAAATCAGATGTAGCAGTTTTCTCCTAGTACGCAAAGGTTTTTTCTGATCAGGTTGATCATTCAGTTAGCATTTCTTAAACAGACGAATGGCATCATATAAGCAAAAGTTAGGTTTTGAAACCCAAAAGAATCGTGGTCCGATGGTTAACAAAGGGAAGAAACAGAACAACTGGTGATAGCTCCTACCACAGGGGTGGCAAGAAATATAACAGGAATAAAGCATTCATCATGTGATTATAAATTCCCACGGAAAATTGTCAGATAGTTAACTGCAAACCACAGGGCAATACATATGATCAATGAATCGATTGGAAATGTAAAGAGTGTCAACGCACTTTTCCTGGGAGGATACAGTAACTTTCAGACTGGGTTTTCAGATAGAGGGAGGATTACCATCGCCCCTCTCTCTTGATTTACTTCTGGCGTCCTGTCTTTTGTTACTTAGTTCTTATCGACAGCTGTTCTGGGGGGGGGGGGGGGGGGGGGGGGGGGGGGGGGGGGGGGGGGGGGGGGGGGGGGGGGGGGGGTGGGGTGTGGGGGGGTGGGGGGGGGAGGGGGGGGGAGGGCGTGGCAAAGGCTCAGTGTTCCCTATTTTAAACCCCGAAATTGCGGTAGTCGGTGTCACCTCAAGGCAATGAGAGGGACGAGACTTTTCATCATTTGGCCCCCTTTGATTGGTGCGCAGTGCTCAAATGGGGGAATCTATCCCTACCATTTCATTCACCTTCGGGAAAACATTTGAAATGCTCAAACATTGCTGTGGCGCTGAGATCAATGGACTGATCATTTTATTCCACACATTTTTATAAATGAATCTTATGGAGAACCATCATGGGTCCTCACAAAATCTTTCACCGTGCCGGGGCATGGGAGGGGGGACACGACGGGGGTGGGTCGGTGGGCGGGGCGCGCGATGATAACAGGGCCCCTGTTTCGTTGTTCGTGAGCGACACTGCAAGGCAGTTGCCGATGCGAGATTAATGTTTTTCTTTTTGTGTCACGCCACTAACAGTTGGGGGTGAAGGCGGACGTGGGGGGGTGGGGGGGGGGAGTCGTAGTGCAGAGAAAGGTTGTGGTGAGACTAGCAAAGGGATTGATACTTTTGCTACATCAAGGCGCGAAAGGGGGGGCGGGGGGGGGGGGGGGGGGGGGGAGGGGGTTGTGGTTGCCTAGTAGATTTGAATTTTGTTGTTGTTTTTTGGGTTCTTGTACCAGTATATACAAAAGGGGGTTGGGGGCAGTTTGGGGGCCGCGCCAAATTCGAGCAAGAGTTGTGGTCAAGGCGTTTCGGTTCACAGTGTAAGGACTACAGTGCGTTAGGGTTTTTTGGTAGGGTAGGGGGAAGGAACATTGACGTGGAATGGCAGTAAATTACAAGTACCGAGGAAGGAAAGGAAGTAGGGAAAGACGAGAGTAAAAAGTAGGGAAAAAAAGGAACAAAGAAAAAAAAAACGAAAAACAAAAAAAAAGGGTTAAAGATTGGTGGAGCCATTCTTTGTTTATTTACATCAAAAAGAGACGAAGAGGTCTTATTATGGCGAACACTGAATGAAAAAGAAAGACACTGAATGATAAATATTGTTATTATAAATGTTAACAAAATGAACGGTTGACCACAGTATCCAGGAAACAGTTATTTGGACCAAACCATGGGCAATAGGAATAAAAGAATCACGACAGTGTAATCTAACCATGTAGTGATATCACTATCACGCCGTACTCTCTAGCAGCTGTGGGTTGATTATGTGAAGTCACAAACACAAATTTTCTCGATCGGGGGTGGGGAGTCTGTCTTTACCACCAATTATTAAACCGCGCTTGTCATAACAGCCTTCTTAACTACTTTAGTTTCAGTTTGAAAATAATCTGCATAGCAAGTGGGCGAAAAACTCATTTAAAGTCCACACCTAAGTAGCGACAGGCGGCTATATATAAATAAAGAAAAGAGAGTCCACATCCAAAGTAGCTAGTCGAGAATATGAATGAAAAAATGTCTGTTCAAGACTGTATGTAGCTTCCTTTAGCAGCCCACTAGTTATAAAATGGACATGTGATAATCCCAGGAATCACCCCCCCCCCAATATATGAGCACATATCAGGCAAACAACAGTTGTCATTAGACAGGACCAGGTAAATCCGGACAAAATTTTATACAACAAAACCACAACAAACACAAAGAAAAATTGAAATGAAGAAGAGCGACTAACAAGTAATTGCAGCAACTTTGTGAAGAGGCGCAAGGCCGCACAGAGCATTACACAAAACATGGTCGGTGAGGATCGAGACTGACGCGGTTTCCGGTCAGTTTCATCGACAGGAAATGGACGGCCGCCCGCCTTTCGGCATTTAAAAAAGGCAAGAAGAAAGAAAAAAGAAAACCTCTGGAGAGTTTTCAAACGTAACCAGTCCTCCACACTTGTGCAAGAATCCTGTTCGCCGTCAGTGACCACGATTTAAGATGCAGTCCCCTTCAGTCCCCCCCGATGCGTTGATCCCAGCGCCACGCAGCGGAGTCGTTTCAGACGACAGAGACGTGACGAACATTGCCTCTCCGTTCTGGACGGCAGGGGTCTATCATCATTTTCCACACTGTGCGCCCCTCTTTTTCAGTAAGGTCGCTTCAACGGGGCCCTCCAACAAACGGTTTCGTCCCGCAAATTCCTGTGTAAAAGGACAGCTGTGGGACGGCCGCGTTCAGTTTCCCCTGTGTCACATATTGACGTGGATTAAAAGTATAATCCGTTTGGCATATCGTCTTGTTGTGTTTTATGGTGTTACCAGTTTTGCAATTTATGGAATGCAGTTCCATCCCTTCCAGACGGGGCCCTCGTTCTTGACTCAAAGTAAGATATGGTTTATTTAACTCTAAATTTTTTTTTTTGACGGCCCACAGGGCAAGGTGGGGGGGGGCGAGGTGCCGGGCCGCCCCCACCCCCCACGGGGCCACCCCGACCCGTCCCGCGGACCACCAACTCGGCCCCCCGCCCCCCCCCGGAGAAAACCCACCCCCCCAGACCCCGATGGCGACCGGGCTAAGGCAAACACCAGACGTCTCTAGCGATTCCCCACCCCGCTCCGTGGGACGACCGCGGGACAATCCAGCACACACACACACCCCCCACCCCGACCACACACAACCGGAGGATTGGGTATGAGTTGCGCAGTCTTCAGCCAACTACGACTTATTACCCCCCCACCACGACATTGACAACCCCCTCACCATAACTTCCACACGCCTTTCACTTTCCACTACACCGGAAATTTCGGGTATCTATGCAGATCTCTCTCCTTACTGTTCACATACGCCCTACAGTTAGACGTGGGCGCGCGCGCGCACGCCGGCGTGTGGGGTATGTGTGGCGTGCCGCAAAAATAAGCAGAGGGAGAGGTCAGAGACCGAGCGAGAGGAAGGCCGAAAGTAATAGATTGAAGTTGTAAGAACGTGAACGTTATCGTAAACTGAAACTGGTAGTGAGTAAACTGTATGTTTGTATGACTGATACGTGAAGAAGCGACCCAGAGCCATGAGGATGACATGAGAGGAGAGGATTGAGGCAGACAGACAGCGAGACATAGGACGTGTTGACAAAAGCAGGGGCACCACAGCAATTCAGCCGTTGCCCAGATGTGTAGGGAAATAGAACAGCGGTTTCGTTGTACACAACCACTCTAAATTGCCGCACAGCAGACAGTCGGCCTGAGTTTACCCCACCACCAACGTGACTGGTGTATGTGCTTGCAGCGGAGGGGACGGTGGGGTACACGGGGGGATTGCGAAGTTATCGGTCAGCGAGGAATGATAGAGCCATATTTGTTCCTTGACGCACGCATCTAGCAAGGGTAGCTGAAAGCGACTGACGATGGCACTGGCAAACGCAAAGGGTTTTAGTATGGAAGATTTTGACAGCATCCAAGTTCATGATGCAGATGGGAACATACATTCAAGTGCCGAGGGGGAGGAAAGTGGTTGTACGGTTGGATCTGACACACATAGTGAAGGGAAGGCTTTTCGGCATGTGGAGAGGTGACACTCACTCAATCAGCCCCCTATGTCCAGCACGTTACCCTGGCCACCCCCCAACTCACCCGCGCTCCACCACCTCTACTCTCGCAAACAACATAGTCAACACCCCATAGCATCTGTCATGTATGCTTTGTGCGGCCAGGACCGTGCCGTTATCTTACGTCTTGTCTCCCTTTGTATCTTACTTTATGTTTTGAGGCCTATGCCTTAGTGAAATACGTGCAGCTGTGCATGCGAGACAGCATGAGCAGCAAGCACGCCCCCACCGCAACCCTAAAAAACCCCCAATCGTTACGTCTTCCTTGCACACAAAAACGACCTCAATATGTGAGACTAGCGAGTTCAGTCGTTTGTAACAAGAAACATCATCTTGAAGTGTAGGTGGGCTTTTTTTTTTTTAATTATATCATTTTTTTTCGTGTTCTGTTTCTGTTTCTTTTTTCTTTCTTTCTTTCTTTCTTCTTTCTTTCTTTCTTTCCTTTTTCTTTCTTTTTTTTTTTTTTTTACTCTCTATACTGAACAGTATGTTAGATTGGTGTGTGTGTATGAAGCTCTGACGAGAGTTACTGTATTAAAAAAAATTGATATCAAAATATGAAAATAAAGTAATGAAATTACTTTGACCCTGGTGACTTTTTTCTTTTCCACTATTATGTTTCCAGTTCATTTACGGCAGTGAGATAAGCAAGCACTTTCTGGCCAGTAGTTTACGTGTATGTGTTGCAACCTACATTCAGCATTTCGTTGTTTGAAGAGTTAGTCAGTCATGTCGTTCTCGAGACCTACAATACATTACATGTGTCAGTAGCTTCATCCAATTTGAGGGGCATGGATTTGTGTGTGATGGGAGGGGCATCGCCCCTCCGCCCCCCCCCCCCCCCCCCAGGTTTTTTTTTGTTCGAAATTCCCCCGCTTTACTCTGTGATCCTTTTTGACATGTTTTTGTTGGTGTGGTTCCCAGCTTTGTCTGATCCTCGCCCCCCCCCCCCCCCCCCCCCCCCGGCCTGCCACGCCCGTGCCCCTTTGTTTCCCCATCGCCCCCTCTGATTTGTTAGGAGATTGAGCATACCCCCATCTGTACCTTCCCCCCCCCCCCACGCGGCCCTCTGCCACTCCCGCACCCTTTGTTTCACAATCGAAAGCTAATTGCATTAGGAGATTGAGCATATCCATATCTGTACCTTCTTGTGAAGCAAGACGCGTATCCTCTTCGGGAAATAACAGATGACGACTGACTACAACCTGAATGCCTGGCTACCTTCCATATTCCTCAATATGAGATTTCTCCTACTGTACCATTTCGTCTGTAAGAGACTGATATGCAAGATGAATATAATGGAGTAAATACACGCATGAACAGACCTCTGTTATCATTAAAACATATTAACACAGAAACTGAATCTATTTCCCAAACTGTGGATTGTGGTGGTGGTGGTGGTGGGTGGTGTGTAGATTTCATCTTTACACATGTCAACGCATCAGACGCGTCTTCATGCTGCAATACAATATATTTCAAGGACCTGTTTTGAGAACACTAGTTCTATTTCAATCTCATGCCGAGTGCGACCTGCTGAGAAAAAAGGTGACCTCTGGGTTGAAAGCGAAGTGGCTGCGTAGTGAACCGGTGCCCGGCTGCAGTTGTTCCCGTTTGAGAAAGTTCTGTGTACAAAACGAGTGGATCGGCCCATCATCTATCTGGATTCTGTCTACCGACCTGACTCATCAAGGCCTTTTTTCCCCCCATCAATAGTAAAAATGGTCAAAAAGCTTGCTTGCTAGCCCTCATGTTCCTGTCACTGACATCTTTCATGTGTGGACAGTGACTTTGCACATGATGTTTTGCGGTTTTTGAGCTACCTTGCTAACCTTTGCTAGTTTTGCGGTTTTGAACAACATCATAAAGGTGTGTGTGTGTGTGTGTGTGTGTTTGTGGTGTTTTCTACTCGAACTAAATCGAAAAACATTAGATCGCGTGAACTAGGATCTTGGCCCACACACGATTTCAAATTCCATTCGATGCTCCATGAGAGGAGGTTTGCACATAGTTGTGTCGCACATGATCTTTCTTAAGGGAGCGAATTAGCACCCTCCCCCAGCAGTTAATAGCTTCTTAGTGCTCGACTCAAGGAATGTTTTTGCCTACTATCTTGTAAATGTTTTGGCCATAGGTTGTGAAATTAAATTTAGCAAATAATCTCTTTGTCCAGGTATTTCTCTACTACTCAAAATTCATTGAGTATCATATATTGAATGAAAAGTTTAATTTTCGAATTGACACATTCGTGTTAACAATTGAAGCTCTCTCTCTCTCCTCTCTCTCTCTCTCATCTCTCTCTCTCTCTTCTCCTCTCGTGCGCATGCCAGCACGCGCGCGCACCCGTGTGTGTGTGTGGTTATGTTTGTGCCTGCTTTCGTATATTCGTGTGTGTTCTGGGGCTTTGTGTGTGTGTGTGTGTGGTGTGTGTGGTGTGTGGTGTGTGTGTGTGCGCGCGCGCGCTTGGGGCACGCGCCTACGTGAGAGAGAGAGAGAGAGAGCGAGAGAGGAGAGGAGAGAGAGAGAGAGAGAGAGTGTGCGTGTGTGTGTGTGTGTGTTGCTTTTGAGAGCATGTTGTGCTTTTGAAGACGAACTAAGGAAAGGAAAGAAGGCATAGGCCAGAGGCAATACACTAACCAACTTGTAATGATAGTGGAACATAGAAGCGAGCCGATTCTGAGCGAAACGTGGCTCCTCTCTTTGCAGCTCTGTCAAATTGTTCATTCAAGTAAAACGAACCATTAGAGAGAACCCAGCAGGACACCCGAAATGTATTATCTCTGCACCTCTTAAAAGAGAGAATATGAAATGAAATGCTAATTTGAATGATTACTTCAGTCTGGGTTGCTTGCAGTTTTAACGATCATGATGCATGAAATGGTCTAGAGTCAACATAGAAATGGACATGAATAACATCTTTTCAAAAACTTGAGAACTGATTTAAAGCCAGCAGAATCGAAACAAGTTCTACAATAAAAGACTGACTTATTGGCTTTAACCTAAATATTTTTCGATTTTCGTTTCAGATATTTAAAATGCTGAAACAAGTTTGCTTCTCTGTATGAATACAACCGGTATTTTATGATTAGGAGTCTTATCGTCAATGTGGATTTGGACATGACTCATTAATAGGTTTCAGATCTATTGTCAGTGTGTGTGTTTTTGTGTCTAGTAACTTCAAAAGTGTGAGTTGCAATAATAAAGGTGCACTCGCGCGTGCATGTGTGTATATGTGAGTGTGTGCGCGCGCGCGTGCGCGCGCTTGTGTGTGTGTGTGTGTGTGTGTGTGTGTGTGTGTGTGTGTGTGTGTGTGTGTGTGTGTGTGTGCACGAACACATTTTTGCTTTTTTCGACAAGACTTAAAAAATGAGAGGGAAGGCATACACTTACCAACAATTCCATGACTTTAACTGAAATCTTGACATTTATATTTGCATACGACTTTAACTGAAATCTTGACATTTATATTTGCATTCACAGAAAACTTGTTGCCAAAGCAGTTTAACTCGCTGAAACGGAATGTCGTGATAAATGAAGATAATACTCTCTCTCTCTCTCTCTCTCTGCACTCTGCCGCCGAGCTGTTCGGACGTGTTCACTTCGCTCTGTAATAGAATCAGTTTCTGTACGTGTAATTCACGTGCTTCATTTGTGTAATTTCACGAAGAGGTGTGTGATTGCTTATACGATGTGTGTGTAAAAAGGATTCCTGTGGTGGACGGTGGTGTTGGTTGTTTTTAGGGGTTGTATGTGTAAAATCATATATCAGAACCCCTCTCCAGTGCTGTGCTAGGCCGCCGACCAAGCTGGCCCAGTGTCATTAAGATGTTGACAGGCTAATCCTCCGACCTCCTCTTCTCCATGGTGTGGCCAGATAAGTGGCCCCATTTTGGCGCCAGTTAGTTTGCACGGCGGAAACGATCCCCTGCCTGTTGGGACAGAGTGAAGTGAAGTGTGTGTGGTGCTAATAATTTTGCCCTGCAGTGTCCGAAAAAGGTTCTCGTCCCAAGACAAGATGTGGCGGGTGTGCTGTGACGGCTAAACGCCATGGCAAACACTGCAGCGGCCAGCATTATGTGTGTTGTCTATGTACATCTGTAAGTGTGAGTTTCTGCTTTTTTTTTCTTTTTCTTCGTTGGACAAATACCACAAATAATGCACGTACCACAGATCAAAAAATGCCTCTCACAACGCGCCCTATGAGCGCCAAATATATCACCAACGAGACAACCAAACTCACCATAGACCCCTGCCAAGTGACATTTGATTCTCCTCACACCCTGCCTGTATGGAGATTTGTGTTATATGAAAGGTACTGTGCTAAATATCGTCCACCATCCACCTCAAGTGTATTGAAGGAATACAACAAGAACAACAAAGCCCTTTTGGATTTGGCGCCGAGCTTTGTCACCCCACTGCCCAGTGAGTTGTGGCATTCAACCATTCAAACTGTTTTTAACAGTGAACACAAACTTTTTAACAATTCACATCTACTAAACAACGGGCAAAATCTTTGTACGAGGACATGTGTGTCAAGAGTGGGTTCAGCAGGAGTTTGATAAACTAAAAGAAATTGTGTCCCATTTGTCTGCACCAGATGTTTCGACAGTCAATTGTGGATGCCCTTGACAGTGTCACAGACTCCTTTCCTCCAACTCCATTGGCCATCTGTGACGCACAGACAGATGAAGCTGTGGAAGCAACGCCCAAGTCAAGTGATTCTATACCTCCACCCTCACTACCTCAACCCTCACTAACTCAGGAATCTTAATTGCCTGTCAGTTCCGACACGTGACACAAGCCCTCCCTCTTCCGCGCCAGACAGCTTGGGATCGCCACCTGCATCCCTCCGTTCTCCAGCCATTAACAGCCCTTCATCCCCTGTTGACGTTTCTCACTCCTCGGTCCCTTTCTACACCCAGCAGCAAATCCTGACCCCCTCTGACCCCTACTGACCCCCCCCCCCCCCCCCCCCCCCCCCCCCCCCCCCTCCCCCATCTGATCATCCCACGCCCACCCAGTGTGTGTTTTAAAACAGTGTGTATTGTCACCCTCCCCACCAGTTCTATCCCTATGTCTGCTACCCATTTCTATCAACACACTGACCCCCCAGAGTGTCCGCTCTCAGTATCTGGTCTCCTCCACACTCTCTCAACTAGTAAGCTTGGCCGTGATCACACACCTTCAAAAACAGCTTATCTCAGCCACACGCACCATCTCCACCATGCAGCAAGACATACAGACACCAAAGAATAAACTGAACACACACATCCCAACAAGTTGAACGAAACACTCAGAACACGGTGATATGGAGATTAGGTGAAAAACTCCATAAAATCATTAAATCAAGATCTTTCACAACAAATCAAACAGGTACAGGATGAACACACACATCTACAACGCCAGATAAAAGATACCACAAGCAGACTGCGATCATTCAAAGACAGTCAAAAACAACATCAATATTGACATTAGGAAACAAGTGCATACCCTTAAACCAATTAATCAAATACAACAATCAGACACCAAACAGTCCAGATAGTAACAGACCCATAGCTCTAACATGCTGGTAAACATTTAGAAAACAATTATTCAAAAACGATTGTTATATTAGTGTGAAAAAATGGTGTGATTCCTGTTTAGCGAGCGGGCTTTCGAAAAGGTCATTGTACACACAGACCATTTAGTAAAACTAACCAGTCACATTAAAAAAAAAAAAAAAATTCTCAAGCAGAAAAAATATTTTGGCTACATTTTTTTTTGTCAAAAAAGCCTATGACTGCGTATGGTACGCAAGGCTACTTTTCAAATGAAAAAAATGTTGGTATTTCTGGGAGAATGTTTGATTACATTAAAAGCTTCCTAACAGTAAGAAGCATATGTCCACGGATTGGAAGAACTTATTCATCCTTTAGGAATGTAGATATGGGTATTTCTCAAGGATCAGCTATTGCTACCATGTTGTTTACAATCCTAATCCATGATCTTCCCAAATCTATGTCAAAAGCCGCGCATGTAGTTCAATATGCAGATGTCACTAATTGTACTAACTGTGCATTAAGCAAACCTTCCAATAATAGAACAATAAACTTTGTACAGAAGTTGTACCAAAAAGAAATGGGATAAATTATTTATGTATATGAAGAACAATGGTTTAGAACTATCTGGAGAAAAAAACATGTCTTATGTTGTTTAACAATGTTGAGAACCCAAAGATGCTTCCCTCGTTTTTGCTAGATGGTCAGTTTCTAGAATATAAACAAAACGTTAAATTCCTGGGGTATTTTAACCCCTAAGCTGAACTGGAAAACACACATACTGAAAATCTGATTGATAAAACAAGAAAAGATTGAACGTTCTTAAAATAATATGTTGTCAACCATGGGGTTAGGACTGTCAAACCCTTTAACCTCTATACATCTCTTTAGTCCGATGGAAATTGACATATGGGCAGGAAGTGTATTTCTTTGCACCTAATTATCTTTTAAAGAGATTGCAAAGCTTGGATAGTAAAGCCATGAAATTAGCTCTGGGAGTACCAGTTTATACAAACACTCATAAATGTTATAAAGAAACAAATATATTACTACTTAATGAGAAGCGAATATTGGATGTGTCCAAGTACATTGTCAGAAGCAACCTCACAACATATCTTGGCTACAATTTCCCAGCACAGCACAACTACCACTCTCTAATACCCCATACAATCCACCAACTCCAGAATGCCCATCTTACACTTCCCAACACAACACTCCTGCCACCACACAACACATTACACTTCCGACCCCCCACATCACACACACCCTACTGCAGTCAGCACAGCTCCCCAGCCTGCTAAATTCATTTGCTGTTCAGTTGCTGAACACAATGACTGCTCAGTTCCTGTCACAGCAACACCAGTCAGCTCCTCTCCCCATGTCCTCACTCAATGAAATTAACATGCCACCTGTATATATCCTTATATTCGTTTATCATTGCTTCATCACTGTCTCTGCATATGTTTATATCCACTTCGTATCACATAGGTATGTACTGCGATAAGCTATTTCATAATCCAGCTCCAGCAATTACAGATACGTTAGCATACGTCTTCAATTCATGCATCGACAAAAATCATTTTCCCGATAGTTTCAAATAAGCGAAAGTCATACCTATCTACAAAGCAGGTGACAATTCAGACCCTGCAAACTACAGACCAATCTCGATCATTTCCACTATTTCCAAACCTTTGAAAAAAAACACATAAACAAACACACATTACACCACCTTAATACTTACCATTTGCTTCATCCAAGACAGTTTGGGTTCCGACACAACCATTCACGCCATACAGCCCTAATCAACCTGGTTGATGACTGGCTAAATAGCATTAACAACAACTGATATTGTGGTGTCCTATTCATGATTTAAAATAAAAGCATTCGATGTGATAGACCATAACCTTCTCCTAGAAAATTAAATTGATGGCTTATCCACAAAAACTCTTATGCTTTTCACTCATATCTCAGAAATAGGCAACAATGTGTGAAAATTAATACAGCTTTCTCTTAATTTCAAACACTTTTCCTATGGCGTCCCACAAGACTCTATTCTGGGTCCCTTACTGTTCACAATTTACATCAATGATCTACCTCTCCATATCACATCCACCTGTGACCTCTTTGCTGATGACACAATGCACACAAATCATTCTGATGTTGCGGTTCTTGCACAAACTTTACAAAAAAAAAATGCGCATGGCTTCGTAAAATGGACAGAACTAAATTACATGTCGCGCTTATCCTCAAAAAACTAAATCCATGCTTAGCATAACTAGGTAAAAAAGACAAAATCTCACTATTAGTTTCCTCCTGTACATCTTAAAAATAAACCCGTTGAACAGGTTAATACCTCAAAGTGCTAAGAATAACAATTGACAACAATATTATTTGGCAAGCTCACATAACCTCACTGTGCAAAAGTTTCACAGGAAATTTATCAACTCGCCAAAATCAAACGCTTCCTCGACCTGCATTGACGCAAACTCTTTTTCCAGTCTCATATCCAATCATACATAGACTATGGATCTACTCTATGGGACTCTGCTAGCGCTAACACCCTCAAACCATTGCTAAGCCTACACAAGCGAGGACTCAAATTAGTCCTCTAAAATGCAGTAGTCTTCTAGACTCGGACTATAGAAAGATTCAAGTTCTCCCCATAAGCCTGAGATTAGAATTCAACAAAGGGATCATAATGCACAAGATTGTGTCTGGGAAGGCACCCTCTCAACATTAGTTCACAGATTCTCAATTAATTCTTCAAGGACTCTACCCCAAGCATCATGTCCCTGTTCCTAGAATTGACTTATTCAAATCCAGTTTAACATATTCATGTTTCTGTCATTGTCATTGGAACTCGCTCCCTGAATCAACCAAACAACACCAATGCATATCAACCTTCAAACACCATTATTTCAACCATCTTATGTGCCAGTACTTGCATACTCCGCCATAAATCCACCACTAACCACCACCACCTCTTTGCCTTATGTATGAATCTGACTATTTAGAAAGTGTTTTGTACTTGAAATGCACATGTTATTCTGTTTAGTAAGTATGTCTTATGTGAGTACGCGCGCGCGCGTATGTGTGTGTGTGCATATGTGTTTCCTACTACCTCCTGCCCTCTAGTCATTGTGTGTGTGTGTGTGTGTGTGTGTGTGTGTGTGTGTGTGTGTGTGTGTGTGTGTGTGTGTGTGTGTTTCCTACTTCCTCATGCCCTCTTGTTATTATGTCGTTATGCCTGTATTCTTATGCGACTCTCTCTCTCTCTCTCTCTCTCTCTCTCTCTCTCTCTCTCTCTCTCTCTCTCTCACGGTTCTGCTGGAATGACTTGATTGATTATCTATATGCCATTCTCCCCCCAACCTACCCGTGGTGACTGGGCTATCATTATGCATCCCCCCCTCCCCCCCATTTGTGCTTATTTTCATTTTTTTCCCCTGGTGCTTCAAAATCGATTGTCTTGCATCTCTTCTGAATTTTTTGGTCGTCAGATTGTTCAAAGCCTGCTCTTTCCTGCACCCACTCTCGCCTCTCTTTGTCCCCCATTCCCTCTCACTCTCTCTATCGCCCTTCCCTGCACTCCTTTCGCTCCTGCGTCTCTCTCTCTCTCTCTCTCTCTCTCTCTCTCTCTCTCTCATTTCATTTCTTTTTTTTTTCCGTATCGTATTGTAGCTCTAGTCACTTTTTGCATGCTTCTTTTGTTGCCTTATCTTATTTTGCATTGTTGACCCTACTCAGGGCGAGGACTGGACACACACATGGGTCCATGCCCACACATCATACACACACACACACACACACACACACACACACACACGCACGCACGCACGCACGCACGCACACACACACACACACACACTCACACACACACAAATGGTAGGTAGGCACTCAAGGTCTGACCAGCGCGTTGGGCTAATGCGTAGGTCAGACATCCGCTGAGCCGTAGCCACGGGAACATGTCGATACGTCCCCGGCCCGATACGTCCCCGGCCCGATACGTCCAAATGGACTTGCCGATATCGAGCTGACCCCGTAGCCACGAGACCCTCTTCTTCAATTGTCTCATCTTTGTGTTAATTCATTTATCTATCAGCTTCAAATCATGCGTAGTGGTGTAGCGTATATGGACTAGTCCGTACGCCGTGACGCCACCTTGATGAAACTGAGACTGAAACTGGTCCCTTGTTGCTTCAGCTCTGCGTCAGTGTCTCGCCTCCAGCTGTTGCGAAGCCGGCCGCTCTTCCTCTTTCCCTGCGGGTTCCAGGTCGGGGCTTGGGCGTGAGCCGCTTGTCATGCTACACCGCATAAAACCCGAATTTGAACAGCCTTTTAAAAAAAGAAAAAGGGAAGAAAACCTAAAAAACTACCTTGATGCGCTCTTTAAACCAACGAAAGAGAGTGAAAAAAAATTGAATACCCCTCTTCCTCCCCTTCTCCCTTCCTGCTTTTTTTGTATAGTTGTCGAAAGTCCTATTTTCCTGTTGTCTTTTTTTTCTGTGAGATTTCTTTCCCTTCTTTTCCAATTGGCATTCATGGTGGAGCGGAGAATGGATTCAAGTACATGCGACTTTATACGACGATCTTTAGGCTCATGCACATGTGTGTATGCATAAGACATTCGCGCGTGCTCGTGTGTGTGTGTGTGTGTGTGTGTGTGTGTGTGGACTCTGGAGAAGGGAGTCCGTCATTTTCATCAAATGAGTGTAATCGTGCCCCCCCCCCCCCCCCCCCCCCCACACACACACACACCCCCTCCCATACCCTCACGTACTGCTTTAATCGGATGATGTAGCGTCAAGAGGAAACAATGCGTAGAGGCTTTCACACACACAAGAGGCATGACCATCCATGACATACATAAGTCTTCCCAACATACTCTCATAAGAAGAGAGAAAAAAAGAATGAACAGCCATACAGGTGTGGAGCACCAACCGGGAGAAATGAACGGAACACTGGAGTTACGGGCTTGTAATTACTTCATCATGGGAGCAAGAGTTGCCGTACGTGTTCATTAATCACCTAGAAATAAGCTCAACGGACTGCATGGACAAAGAATAATACCGTTTAACAACAACGGCAATATTACTACTACTACTACTACTGATAATAGTAATGATGATGGTGCTGTTATTGTTGTTGTTGTTGTTGTCGAGCCCTGGCCAAAAGACTCCAGGGATCATCCGAACAGCCAAAGTACTTGAACACTGTGGTACAAATGCATCAGCTGGGGATGAGAACATTACGTGTGTGACTGTTTTTGATTACGCCGCCACGTGGGCAGCCACGCTTCGACTTCGGGGGATTTTCATAGGTGTCAACCCAAGTTTCCTCATTTTACAACTTCCCATATTGAAAAGTACTTTTTCCCTTATTCCAAGCCCAAAAATCTTATACATTACGGAAAACGCAAAAACATAAACAAAAATTGCTGTGAACACAATGTAATACTCAGTATTAGGCAGAACTTCTTCACACACACACACACACACACACACACACACTTCTTCTTCTTCTTCTGTTGTGTGGCCACAATCAACACTGATTATTTTGCCACAGAATAGAGGGTTTCCATGAACCGTCTGCCGGACTTTATAAAAAAAAAAATCCTTTCTTTTCTTTTTCCTATGTGGGCTTGATATAGCTCTTCAGGTTGCATGAGTAGATCACAACATTTACTCCGGATCACATTTACACACTCCCTGCCCACTACCTGGATCAGAGGGGACGAGCAGGCATCCCAGTGACGACCCCCGGCACCCCCCCCGTAGTGGCCCTCCTACCAGCACACCCCCTTCCCCTACCTACCTAGTCAAGCACTCTCACATTCATACAAGAAAGTTGGGGTTTGTTTTTATCTTACTCCTGAAGTTTCGCAGCAGCGAGACTGTCAAGAGTGTCGGCACTGAGGTGGGAGGTGACTCTGTTTTTGAAACTGTCAGGGGAGCCTGCCTCTACAATGTGTGCTGGGAGTTCATCCCACTCACGGATGGCTCGGGGGAAGAATGAGAAGAGCCCATATTGCTGTTTATGATTTACAACACACACACACACACACACACACACCGTGAGGTGTCGCTCACTACCAACTTGAGCCATTTTAGCTGCAAGGGGGTTCGTAGCCATTCTTGATTCAAACAATGCACACATGGAAGTTGATGAAAGAACCGCGCACGCGCAGATTACCGGAACAATAGAAAAAAAAATGTTTTGTGCGCATGACCAACCATCTACTTAGTTCGTGCCTGTTTCAGTGCTTAATGTCCTTGTCGTCTGCTATGAAAATTTGTTCACGTCGCAATTTGCCACAGTGATTTAAGATTTGCCTGTATAAATCAGTTTTTACCCGTATTGAAACTTGTATACGGCCGTACAGACCCGAAATCGTAAGTTTCCCGTACAGCAATACGGGAAAACCGTATAGGTTGACACCTATGGATTTTGGAGACTGATAATGTTATGCTAGGAGTTTGTCACAACTGAAGACAATCCCCGCATAGCTATGCAGAGCATAATAACATTTTGATGTAGCCTTTGTGTTCTAGCCTATGTCATTTGGCCTGACACAGCCTAAAGCCGAGGCGGGTAATAATGATAATATGATAATAATGATAATAATTACAAAAAACCAAATTATACAGAAAAGCCTGGAAGCAGACATTGCACACGCGTCGGGTGGCACTGATTACCTTATTCGCAATAGGCTAGCTGTAACGACTAGGCCAGGCGTAGCTTGTGTTTCCGGGTGACAACTCTCGAGGCTGTGGGGCAGTTTGACGACGAGGCGCTGCCACCAGTGGCCTGCACGACCAGCAGGGCCTCCCTTTAAGGATGTGGGCGGGCGGGGAGGGGGGGGGGGGGGAAACGCCCCCCCCCCCCCCCTTCCCTCCATGGGCGCAGAGTGGGCACCAATCTACATGCAGCGGCTTAGCGACTTCTGTCCCGCTCGTCTCCCGGGTCGGCCTCACGCGGCGCAGGCACGTCGCCACTCGGTATGACGACGGCCGTCCGGTAGCCTGACCACAGCTTTGGAGGGAAAGCCACGACAAGAACAGCATCGACCATCCACCAACTTGCAGCAGTGACGACGGGACTAGCCTGTGTCGCCGGGGGACGACTTTCGATGCTGTAGGGAGGTTCGGCGACGAGGTGCTGCCACTGCGACTTCAATAGTGGCCTGCACGACCAGCATGGCCCTCCCTTTGGCTCTGGCGAGGGACGGAACGTCCCCATGGGCGCAGAGTGGATACCGATCTCTAGGCAGCGGTTTTTTCGGCCTCACATGTGAGTCGGCCTCACACGGCACAGGACCGTCGCCACTCCACACGAAGACGGCCGCCCAGCAGCCCTGAAGATCCCATCATCACGACCACCCATTAAGAAGGGAAAACACCGACCATCTACGTATGAGCGACTTCACCCAAGCTTCTGCCTGAGGACTTCGTCTACACTGGGTTCCTCCCACCCTCTGCAGATCCCAACTCTGACCAAACCTGCCATCATACAAGTCTGCCAAGACAAACGACTCTATGCTGCAGCTTGCTGCGGCGACAAACTTGTCCCTAAAAGCGAATACTGTGAAGACGTTAAACTCAAACTCTCTCTGCGATACAGCACATTTTGTTCCGTGCGAGATGGCATAGCAGCAAATACCAAGAGAGAGATGGCAGCTTCCCTTTCATGTGAGAAGTCAGGCAGCGCAGCGAATCTTCCAGCAGTATGGGTGAGGGCGAGTCAAGCCTGTGTTGCCGGGAGACGATTTCTGGAGATGTAGGGGCGATCGGCGGTGGAACATTGCCTGACTACGATTATCGTGGGCTGGGATACCATGCTTTTGGGCCGGGCGTAGGGGCACCCCTCACGGGGTTGGGCTGAAAAATTGGCCGTAGTCGTACACGGCTGTAGTCTGCGTGGA
The DNA here is from genome assembly GCA_016801955.1 of Conus betulinus. NCBI lineage: Eukaryota > Metazoa > Mollusca > Gastropoda > Neogastropoda > Conidae > Conus > Conus betulinus. The sequence goes on along the minus strand of JADBJO010019985.1, from coordinate 14,542 downwards.
CCATAGAGTAGAAGGGACCCGTGCAGTGCTCCAGCGACTTTCGTGCATTTGATGCCAAGGGAAACAATCAGCTGTGTCTCACCGATGAATATGAAGTCGCGGACGAAAGACCTCTGAGCAGGCGATATGAATGTTTGCATTTTCATAATGAAATACAATGATCCCCATATGCTGCAAGTGAAGGATTTTAACTTCTTTAATCACACGCACTCATTTTTCATTCCTGTTTGATTTCTTCTCCCCCCCCCCCCCCCCCCCCCCCCGCCCACACTAACTGACTACCCCCCCCCCCCCCGCCCCACGCTTTGTATCTTTCTTTATACCCATTTTTTTTTATTCATTGCACGTGCGCGTACCCACGCTTACTCTCACAACTCACTTGTGATGATGTTATAAGAGACAATAAAGTCAAACTAAAAAAAAATCTTCCATACGTAAAATCATCTTTATTTCCAAAGCTAGGTGTGTGTGTGTGTGTGTGTGTGTGTGTGTGTGTGCGCGAGCGTGCGTGTGTGCGTGCATGCATGCATGCGCGCGCGCGCGCGCGCGCGCGCGCGCGCGCGTGTGTGTGTGTGTGTGTGCTGTTGTTGTTGTTGTTGTTGTTGTTGTTGTTAACTTCAAAGAGCTAAGTCTGGTATTTTCAAGAAAAACTGACAATAGACCTGTAAACCTAATAGGTCGTGTCAAATCACAAGAATTGAAAACAAGTATCCGAAGAATACAATAATGACAGAGGCATTGTAAGCCTTCACTTGTTTTTAAGGGCAGGGCCTAACTGTTTTAAGAGATAGTAAAACCCAAAAAATGATAATCCTTAACATGCAGGGTAAGTGAAAAGCAAATAACGATAATACAAAAAAAGAGGAGATACTACTGTTTAAGAGATGGTACAGCTGGAAATTTCTTTCTTCCTTTCTGTCCGTCTTTCTTTTCAGTTTGTATGTTTGTTTTGCAGGGTCTGTACTCCTTGGGCCCAGGGGTGAAATTGCTTCCTCTGTACCCTACATGACCTCATCGTTCCCCAACCATCACATTCGACCTTGCATCGAAACCTTGACCCCATGGCCTTGGCTCAGTACAGAAAAGCGACGTATTGGAAGCATCCTTTGTGACATGTACAACCCTGACGGCAGCCCTGACAGGATGTGCCCTAGACAACAGCTCAAAATCCAGCTGAACACCTTGCGGGAGAAATATGGCCTGACGATCAAAACAGCTTTCGAATACGAGTTCTTTGCCCTTCAAAGAGAACACTCTTGAACCTCTTGGGAGTGACCATTTTCAGTTTTGCGACTTGAGAGTGTGGGGTCGGCATCAGGACTTGTTCAGAGAGCTCCATGAGACCATTCAGACAATGGGTATCAAGATCAATACTCTGCACCCCGAATTTCCTCCTGGACAATGGGAGCTGACGACTTTCCCTTACGCAGGAGTCACCGGGGCGGATGTTGGTTTCTATATAAAGAACGCCGTCAAAGCATTTCTGAAAAACCGGGGCTATGATGCTACGTTTATGTCGAGGCCCGTCCTAAGCACCATTGCCAGTGGGCTGCATTTGAACCATTCCCTGTGGAAGCCCGTCACCGCTGATGGCAAAGAAGAGAACGTGTTTGCTGGGAATGGTGATGATGTGTCATCAACTGCCAAGCACTGGATTGCTGGTTTGTTGACGCATGCTGATGCCCTGTCTGCTTTGGTCTCTCCCTCGCTCAACTGTTACCGCCGGTTTTTACGGACTGGCGGCGCCATCTTTGTCCACCTGGGGTATAGATGACCGCAACGCCGCTATCCGTGCTGTTGTCCAAGAAAGTAATGTTTATTTGGAGAACCGCCTTGTGAGTGCTGCGGCCAATCCATACCTGGCCTTGGCAGCCACCGTGGCAGCTGGATTACAAGGACTGGACCAACGTCTCGAGTGCCCTCTACCACCAATGGACTCTGGGAAGGCAAAGAATATACCACGCTCTTTGGCTCAGGCTCTGACTGCTCTTGAGGAGGATCATCAGCTTGTTGCCAGACTGGGCAAAGAGTTTGTCGACTGT
>JADBJO010019985.1:0-7500 GCA_016801955.1 Conus betulinus | reverse complement strand
CTGGGTTTGTTAGTGTTCTAGTGTGTGGTGTACTGACACTCTCACTCGAATAATGTGCTGCTTATATAATAGAACAACATAAATGAAACAAAAAAAACTTCATCATTTTCTTTTCTCACAGTTTTTCCAGGAGAGAGAGAGAGAGAGAGAGAGAGAGAGAGAGAGAGAGAGAGAGAGAGAGGAGAGAGAGAGAGAGAGAGAGAGAGAGAGAGAGAGAGAGACAGAGACAGAGACAGAGGACAGACAGACACAATAGACAGACAGGCAGACAGAAGTGGCATCGTAGATATGTATGTAAATGTGTATGTAGGCAAAATGTGTTAAAAACCCGGCTCACCACTTAGCTTTTCTCCGATATTTTTTCCTGCCCTTTTTTTTTCCCTTTTTGTTTTTTTTTTTTTTTTTTTTTTTTTTCTCTCCTCCTTTCCTTCTTCTTCTTTTGTCAGCACTCTTCTACCTTCCAGATCCGTGTCTTACATTTACTGATGTACATTTAAAAAAAAAAAAAAAAAAAAAGAAGAAAGAAAAAAAAAATTAAGTTGCGACGCCCATCGCAGTCAATCCTGAGCTCCCCAACATTCCCGGTAATCATCCTTGACGAAAAACGACGAAAAATGCAAGGACGACACTAGGAAAGAAGATATAAGCATACAGGATACACAGACGATGAACACTCATAATCTCGGAAATTGGACAATTCCCCAAAGATGATACCCTTATAGAGAAAAAGAAGTCTACAAGGGAGACATGAGGAAAGCCAGAAGCGAGATGATAAGTATAAATGAATGTGTGTGTGTGTGTGTGTGTGTGTGTGTGTGTGTGTGTGTGTGTGTGTGTGTGTGTGTGTGTGTGTATGCGCCGCGCACATCCGGAGTGGGTGTGAGTGTGCTCTTTGTGAATGAAATTGACATTGTTTTCTGCAATTACAGGTTAACCAATGATTAACAACACCCGTGCTAGAAAGATGAATTGAGCATTATGCGATGGACCCAGTAATATATTTCCTTCTTAATTGTATGTTTTGTTCAAAGATTATTTGTATTGTGGATAATTTTTTTTTTTTTTTCGAGCAATACTGATTGACATTTTAGCAATTAATATAATGTGATTTATTTTTGAACGGGTATATCAACTCATCTGGTCTGACTGAACACCAAACAGAACGTCAGTCAAAGAGAGTTTTATCAACATGCCAGCTTCATATGAGATAAGCGTTTCCACACTCTTCCAAAGCTTATTTATAGGAGGGCAACAGAAAAAGAAGTGTTCAATAAAATCAATTTCGTTCGGACAGTTGTCGCATTTACTTGTTTTTTTGTGTTACCTTCATTTTGAGTAAAAGTATATTTGTAAGATATATATTATGGATGATTTTCCATTGAAGTTCTCGTAGTCTGACTTCCTTTGAAGCTAACCTTGGTGAAATCCAAATACTTTTCGTCTATTTCAAAGTTCAATTTTCTGTGCCAAAAGTCCTTGCACCGTGGTGTTACATTTGTTTGTTTCCTTTTGTCAAGTATTTGTTTTATGTTTTTGGGTTTGGTATTAAATAAGACCGCATCATATTCAACAGAACCAATGTCATTCCCAGAGTTTCTGTTGCTCTCTATCCATTGCAACCAGGTTGCTGGCAAAGCATTTTTTAACGCGTTGTATTCGAAGATTGTCTCACCACTTTTGTACCCTAGAATAGTCTCTATTTCTTCAACATGGAGCAGTCTGCCTTCGGTTGCGTGCACTACATCTCTTACCTGCTCTAATCCCCCTTTTCTTTCCATCTTTTGAAATATAATGTTTTATCTCTATACTTTATCAAATTATTGAAAAATAATGGTTGGGACAGAAAGTTACAGCAAGATATTTCTTTTAAACGTGATCTCTTTTCTGTTGTCCAAGTACATGGTTAGCACGTTTTTTCCAGAATTCGTTATCTATGTTCTCTATCTGCCGTACATGCTTTGCTCTACTATTAAGTTGAAATATGCCATTATGGTTTAATATTTTATTCAAGTGCCACTTGGGAATTTTAGACCAGTTTTCTTCTGTTGAGGCGAATAATTTTCCCCGCCCATTGTAAATAAATGAGCGTTTGAAGTTCTTTTATATTTAACATGTTTACACCACCATATTTATATCCAGACTCCATTATTTGTCTTTTTTTACTTTTTCAAATGTTCTTCGGTTGCTGTGTTTTCTTTGCCAAATGAATTTGTATAAAATTGTGTGTTGATTTTATTCAATATATTTCGGGAATACCAATAGCTTGCATAACGAACACAAGCTGGGTAAAAGTCTTTATCACTACAATTTTACCTTGAATGCTGAGGTCTCTTCTTCTCTCCAATTCCTTTATTATGTTTTTAGAATATCAAAGGATAGCAACATGTCTTGTTTTGTATTAAAAAAAAGTAATGTTGTGTCGTCTGCCAGTTGTTTTTTATATTTTTAACCTGGCTTCGTTCGTAATCATTATTTGGCATCCTAATGCCAGTTATGTTACTGTTTCTTACTTTAATAGCCAGTAGTTCTACTGCTAATACAAAGGCTAAAGGTGAAAATGGACAGCCTTGCCTAATACCACATTCGACATCAAATGGTTCAGATAACCATCCACCATGGTTGACACTGCTTTGGCTCCTGTTGGTCAAAACCTGTATCCATTTCTGGAAATCCGTTCCGATCGTTGCCACTTTCATTCTGATCAGTCTACCAGCTTCATCGGTCATCCATCTGAAACAGTTTGATCGTAAAATTAAAAAACTTGAAAAAAAAAAAAAATCAAATCAGAGTCAGAAGACTTGTTTTGAAAACGAAAATGAATTGAGCACGCATGAGCTTTCTTGAGTCTCTATGAAACCGGGTGCCAGTTGAATTCAATGTTGTAATTCTTAGCTACCGTGCTGCAGTGGTTAGCACCACCAACTGCAGTTCGTGTGCCATCACAGACGTTTAGTTATAAGAGTTTTCGGCTCTCGTTCAGAGCTTCATTTGCTCTGAGCTCACAGGGGAAGATTTAAAACCACATAGTCGAGTTTCATACATCTTATGAATACATGTCGATGGTGTTGAGTAAATGTCCTCATCAATAGTAAAAGTATGGTGCTCATAGTAGAAGTATGCTGCTCTAGTTGACGCCGGAGTATAGTGTGGAAGAAAGTGTAGAGTATAGCTATATCACATGGTCTCAGGCCAGAATGGAACGCTTTGTCATCCTCATCCTCATTGTAGGAAAGTCGAAATAGTTGAGTTTTACGTCCTCATAGCAAAAGCTTTTAAAGACATGTCTTTCGTTCACAGTAGTCTTTGGTAGGAAAGTCAAATTTTGTGGCCCTTTATATCCTGCTTTCATGGTTACATCAGGATCAGTCTCAACGAGTTCGACTGGTACCTGCTGATTCATGGTGACTGTTGTTGAATGAACATCGTAGTGCCTTCGGGGGGCGGAGGGAAGGGAGAGGGGAACGATTACTCGCATTGACTCCAGGAATAAGCATCGCTGTCGTGATGAGTGGCATGGTAGTCTCCTCCTCCTTCCCCCCCCCCCCCCCCCCCCCCTGCAGACGGATCAGAACAGATACCACTGGATACTGGCAAAGTGGGATCGATCTGGATCAGTGCAGTGTCTATTGTGACCGGGTGTCTCATGGCGACATATTGATTGCACCTTGCGGGTTCAGCATCATGGTGCTACGTGGGTTCTTGCCATACGTGCATCGCTGCTGCCCCCTGTTCGACACCCTACAATAGAAAACGTGGCCCAGTGCGATGAACCTGGGGGAGATGTCGCAGAGGCTGATGACAGACTTCACCCACATTACTGGACTGCCAGTTTAGCATGGCCATGACACAAGAAGAAGAAGAAGAAGAAGAAGAAGAAAAGAAGACAAATGCCAAAGCAATTACCCATGTTACCTAGATAACCAGCTGTTCAGAGTTTTTTTTAAAGTTTTTTTTTTTTTCTTTTTGTTTGATTTAGCCGAGTCACTTTAAATGTGAAAAAAGCAGCAGCAGCAGCAGCAGCAGCAACAATACGGTTTTATAAAGTACTGCCATGTCATTCCATGATGTGACATTTCTGTACGAAGAGAAGGAGATGGTGGTGGGTTTAAACATACATGTCGCGGTCGATTTAAAAAACTTGTTTTTTCTTTCATTTATTTGCTGTTCCGAGTTTTCGTGTTTCAAGATTGCTTTAAAGTAAAACGTACATCTGTGTGGAGCCCATGTTTCACAAAGTTACGATTTTGGGGGGGGGGGGGGGGGGGGGGGGGGGGGGGGGGGGGGGGGGGGGGAGGGAGTGCAATTCGGTGTCATTGTGAAATCGCCGATCTTTACTGAGAATGAGCGTTCATTGCTTTGTATTTTGTACAATCTATATGTATGTGATAATCGTTAGTGATTTCAGAGTGATGTGTGATATTGTGCAGTAGTAGTGTTCATACTGATGAAATGTTTTTTTGGTTTCTGGGGGAATGAATAAAATACCCCAAAGCAGCTTTTTGAAATACGTCAATAAATTGACGATTGATCGTTTGTGGTCAGACGAAAAACAAACAAACAAAAACATACAAACAAACATATGAAAACTTTGTACGCTTAATAATTGTATGGTTTCTTTATGTTACATTTGTACCGAATTCTATCAGTGCGTAGATTTGATCAGTTCGTATTCGGAAAACAATTTCCACACATGTGTAAATAAAGTTAGTCCATGTAGATCTCACTCTCATCACAATGTTGTGGATGACCATGTGTGTGTGTGTGTGTGTGTGTGTGTGTGTGTGTGTGTGTGTGTGTAGATGTTGATAATGTTTATATTCTGTCTATCCCGCATGCATGTATTTCGCTTTGTTTCAAATTATTCAACGGTTCCTCAACTCTAAAGTATTTACAATGACGTCTGTCAGTTTGTGGACACTGAAACCACTACCCAAGTAATCTTCTTTGATCTGTCAAAAGCATTTGATAAGGAGTGACACCAAAGACTAGTCTATAAGCTTTCTGCTTTGAGTATCAGGGCATTAATACTTCTTTGGTTCAACGACTGCATAAGAAATAACGTACAGGAAGTTGTCCTAAAAGGACGAAAATCGGTTTACCTACGTCTGTCAGCTGATGTTCCTCAAGGATCTCTGTACGGCCCTATATTATTCCTAGTATACATGAATTATACTGTGAATAACACTGAATCTGTTATAGAACTGTTTGCAAATGACATTCTTCTGTATCTGGGACTAGAATATCATCAGGACAGATATACCTTAATCTGATCTGAAAAAAAAGAATGGAATGGTAAGGAAAGATGACAGCGGAGGGAAGGGGGCGAGGGAAGGGGAGAAGGAAGGACAGGTGATGGGGCAAGGAGGAAGGAAACGGGAGTGGGGAAGGGGTGGAGAAACAGAGGATCGACGGGTGGGGAAAGGGAACAGGAAGACCGAGGAAAGAAAGGGGAGGGAGTGGGGGATGAGGATGGGGAGGAGGGGGAGGGAGCGAGGAGGAGATAAGGAGGGAACCGGTGGGGGAGGCAGCGGAGGGAAGACGGAAGGGAGGACGGAGCAGGGGAGAGACTTCAAACCCACGGTTTTTGTCTGATCTGCGAATTTGGCATGATCATTCATTAGCGTAGGGCTACTGGGCATAACAGGAGCAAATCACTTTTGTGCTGTACCGTCGCATTTGTTGGATTTTCAATGTAACGTATCTAAAATTATCTGACAAAACTTTATCGTCACTGATAAATGATCTAGGAAAGGTGAAGCAGTGAGGTTAAGATGGGGGTGGGGGGGGGGGGGGGGGGGGGGGGGTTGAGAGCTTGGGGACGGGGGTTGGGGGACTATGGTTTTTCGCATGAAAATCATACCATAAAATATGGTAATACCTTAAAGACAAAGTACTGGTGCAGAAAAAAAAGAATGCAAGTATACGAAATGGAATAAGATGATATGAGATGGCGTACATTAAAACTTGAAGTAAACCGTTTGCAGTAAAACGGTTAAAGTTACAGCCTAGTGGCCGTTAGGGCAGTAAACTGTCAGAGATTCATCATTTCAGAGTAAAACCCTGTCATGCAGTGTCAGACCAGAATGGAATCCGTAGCATCATCTTCATCATCTTCATTCTCATCGATCAGCATTTTAAAAAAAAAATCTCAAATTTTGTGGCCCTTCATGCCCCGCTTTCATGGTGACCTCAGTTTCGATGTCCTCTCCACGTCTATGGCCTTGGTCTGATTCCGTTGGGCTCACCGGTATCGGCGAGTCCATAGGGGCTGTCGTTGGGGACGCGACGGGGGGGGGGTCCCCTGGGGGGGGGGGGGGGGGGGGGGGGGGGGGGGGGGGGCTCAGTCACGCCGGCTCAGGACTAAGTAATCATTGTCGTCAGTAGGGGGCATAGTAGGTGGTGTCGTGCATATCTTGGATCAGAACAGGCGCCACTGAACACCACCGAAGTGACTTGACCGCAGTGCAGTGTCTCCCCCGGTGGGTGGCCTCTTCACGGATTGACATTGACTGTGCCCTGTGGATTGCCGGTGCCGGGCGGCGGGCTGAGCTGGACTGTGGCTGTGGACGGGGTGTGTCGGAATGAGCGGCCTTAGTGCACTTCCACCGAGGTGGCACAGAAAATGGGACAGCAAAAAAAAAAAAAAAAAAAAAAAAGAAAAGAGAAAATAAGGTTCATCATGTCTGTGGCACGCCTTGAAGGAAAACGGGGCCCACCACCCCCTCCTTCCCCGCCTTTAACTTTCTCTACCCTGAATCAGGTAGCCATTTTCTGCTGGGTGTGCAGAGAGGGATTTTGAGCAGTAAATAGACCTGCTTTAATAATAATAATGATAATAATAATAATAATAAATAATAATAATGAATACTTGTATAGCGCCTGTTCTCGGCTAGAGACCAAGCTCTAAGCGCTTTACAATCAACACTCGTTTACACAACGGCTGCCTACCTGGGTGGTGCCGACTGACGAGCTGCCAGCTGGCGCTTCATTCAGCCGTTTCCCCGTGTCATCCAGTCAGTATCGTTCAATATCGATCACTCATTTTCCTTACTTCCTTCATTCTTTCCATTTCTCACGCAGGGTGCATGCTATGTGTAACGTGTCATCCATACCAACGGCCAAACTGGCCTACTCTTCCCGACTGTTGGTGATGGGATTTTACGTGCGTGCAAGATGTTATGCATGCGTTCACACACGGAACCTCGGTTTATAATCTCATTCGAAGGACTGCATGGGAATGGAGTCAGAACTTATCCGAAAAAATCCCCCTGTACCGAAATGCCCGGGCGGAGGTTCGAACCCGCAACCCCCAGGATCACCAAGATTACGAGTCCGGCGCTCTACCAACTGAGCTATTCCGGCTCCCAGTAATAAGTGAAGAGTCCACCAGCTTAGCAGAGTAGATGTCAACAGATTAGATTTCAGGCCTGAGACAAGCTTGACCACGATAACAGGTTAGATGAGCTACAAGTTAGATGAATAAAGCTCATTCAGATCCTA
>JADBJO010019984.1:0-32197 GCA_016801955.1 Conus betulinus | reverse complement strand
AGCCTCGGCACGACGAGCAAACGTCGGGCTGGCCGGGGGGGGTGAACACCCACACCGCCATGTGCGGGTGGGGGTGGGTGGTGTGCGAGGTGAGCTGCGGCAACAAAGCATGGGGAGGGGGCAGGGGGATAAGGGCCCCAGCGTGGGGCCGCGTGTATGACAGCAGGGCGGGGGGGAAAGGTAGAGAGAATGGGAAGAAGCATAAACACACAAAACAAACAAACGGGGAAAAAGGGAGGCACCGGGCCCTGAAGGACTTGAAGAAAAAATCTCGTTCTGTCATAAATTCCGCAGTTCCATCTCAACCCCACCCACCCCAGCCCTTGCGCCCTAACAACTGAATTGTTTACTGCTCGAATCGAGATGCATCGTTTCACGCGCAAGACGTTATGGTGCATGTCACTGGGCCTGGAGAGTAGGCCTCCCCCCTATTGAAGTCCCAAGAGATTCTGTCCCCTTTTTTTACCCTATATAATGAAGATGGTCAAACACAATAGTGGCACGCTTTCCCTCACTACATGCTTTCCTTCGGTGAGGGAGTAAGTTGTCTCCATACTTCCCCACTCGAAAGAAAAGTCCTCACCCACGAGCACCTGATTACCCAATAGCTTATTTTAGCCTCTAAATTCTCTAAGTGTCCCTTGAAAAAAGATGCAACGTCCCTAAAACAGGAGAATGTGGCCTTTAGAACTCAGACGAACTGAACGCGGTCGACTTGGATAAACACCACTGATTTCAAGTTTTTCCTTAAGCAAGTCCCTCACAACCTTCACGTCTTGCATGTCTCAAAAAAAAGTCGTTGTCCTCTGCGGAAAAGTCCGTCAGAGATGACGTTGTTTCCATTTTGACCGCCCCTGCCAGATCGTCTGTCTTCCTCTCCAAGTCCTGGATCCTCTTCATCAAGGTGTCGTTTGGTGTGGCGTAGGGACGCGTTCTCGTGTTGAGGTCCCAAACCTCTTCCTACAGGATTCACGTCACCATAACAGAGCAGCAAAACCGTCACAGAATTCCTTCATTTCTGTCTTCATCTTGTTGAAGTTTTACATTGAGAGTCTGAAGCATGGACATGCCATCTATGATGGTCAGTTCTACTGCAGATGACGCAGCAGTCAGAGTGCTGGATGAGGCGCTCTGTTAACGACCCAATCTGTCGCCCCTGCCCAATTGGTCACCCGGTGACAGATTGGGATCTTCAAACCAATGACCCAATTTGTTGTCCCAGGGGAATAGCTTTGGTGTTACACCACCAAGGACCAATCTGTCACCTGGCGACCGATGGGCCCGGGTGTTTGCCACATTTTGATGGGATAGACCTTATAGGGAAGACCATCAGTGATTGAGAGGAATATTGAGTGGATAGAAAAACACAGCGCCACAGCGAACTACGTTTGAATTTGGAGTGTTTTTTTACTCCTGTGGTGGGGTAATAAAGAACTCGCAGCCCCTATAACTCCAGGGGTATTGAGGCCAATACTCTTCTAATTTGTGTGTGAGGGGTTATTGTATCAACTCCTCCTGTGCTAGTTACTTCTGGCAGGCACCTCTGTGCACACGTTTTCCTTAGACTAGAAAGAAAAAAACTAGAAATAAAAACAATGTAAAAAACACTCAGAGTCTGTATTAATATTGAGATAGCGTGAGAATTACACCATGCCAGTGAGAAGCTCTTCCCAAAAATCCTGTTAAAAAGGTCCTTTACTGCCCCATGCTATCCCGATAGTGACAAACAGGCCGACGTCGTCAATAACAAAGTGACGTGGAAAAACATCTAAACATGAAAAGAAAAAAGACCACTGTTCAAGAAAAAGTAAAAATTAGGAACATTGAACCCAGTTCTAAAACAACGTCACACATTAATATGGGTTTTTTCGTAAACCCTTTCCCCCTACCCACCCACACATCCCACAACTCTCTCTCTCTCTCTCTCTCTGTCCTGTCCTGTCTCTTCTGTCTCTGTCTGTCTGTGTCTGTCTGTCTGTCTCTCTCTCACTTGTCCTTTTCAGTTCCTGGAAATGCCATGCTGCAACAAAATCCTAGTTACGAATTGAAATTCCTTGGGACTACTCCTTGACTTGCTCAAATTAATTTCAATTTGGTTAGTTTATTTTGTCTTGTTTCTTGTTTTAGATTGTGCAAAAATTTAGATTAACTGAACAAGTGGATAATTTTGAATTCGGATAATCAAAAGTCCATTGGTGGTTCAAAAGCTATCTTTCAATTAACTGGGTTTTTACTGTACATGGTCATTTCAGTGGTGTTTCATGATCTCTTTTGATACAGCAATCTATACAACCTATTTTTGACACATCATATTAAGAGGAGATGTACATATTAAAAAATATAGATAGATACTGCATCAAAGTGACCACAGGTCATCTACGTCATGAAAGGTAGAAAAAAAATGCTCATCACACAATAAGATGTAATCAATAAGCAATTACGTTTTCCAAACTGGTCACTGGTCATTGTTGCTAACCACTAGTCATACTACGTTTTAAGAAGCATATACACCCTATAACACATCAATACAGAATGAGATAGTGAAAATATGAAATTGACATAAAACTGACCACTAGTCTTTTCTTGCAGACCACTGGTCTTCTACATTAAAAAAGAAAGCATTAAACATATCAATATGGAGTGAACTCAGGAAAATATTAAATTTACATGAAACTGACCACTGGTCAATCTTGTTGACCACCGGACATCTATATTGTAAACTGTACAGAAGCGTTTATAACACACCATATGCAGTGAAATAGTGAAAACGTGAAATTTTCATGAAGCTGACCACTGGTTTTTGCACTGACCAGTAGTTATCTAGGTTGTGAATATTATAAAATTACCATTAGAGCATACGCAGCCTAAGTAGTGAACATTTGGATTTTACAATAAAACTGAACTACTTTGTGGTCACCCCATTCGATAGGGAGAGTATGGACAGGTAACGTTTATGGCCAATGTTTAATACCATGTCCATATAAACTTACCAAAATAACATAAGCAACATTTTTTGTGTGTTTGCCTACTTTCCAGCGTGAATTATATTATTTTGGATTGATAACTAGTTGATTTAACTACTTGACACTTGCATGTTTGATTTTTCTGATTGATTATGCACTCTGAAAGATTTCTCAATGTGACAATTCAATAGAAAAAAAACAACAAACTCCTTCCTGTCTCATTCCATCACTTTTTATTAGATTTTATTATCATTTGGCTCTTAGTTTGATGTTAAGAAAAGACAAGAAACTAATAACGAAATTGAAAAATAAATAAATAAAATATGGGGCACTTCCCACACTTTCTCTCACAATCGGAGAAAGTGTGGGGGCGCCCTCATACTTTCTCTCACATGGGAGAAAGTGCGAAGGGAAGGAAGGACCACACTTTGTCTCAATCCTGCACTTTCTTGTTAGTGAGAGAAAGTGAGCCCCCACACTTTCTCCTAAGTATGGGAAGTGTGAGAGAAGATTGTGGCCCAGCATCAACTTATTGAGAGGAAGGTAAGTTGGCGACAAATTGGCCAGGGGCGACAGATTGGACAGTGAAGTGCGACCCAATCTGTCGCCCTCAAAAAGCTTAGAATGGGCGACAGATTGATCCTGGTGTTGAGGCCCATGTCGCCTGCGCGATGAATTGGTCCTGGTGTTGAGGCCTAATTTGTCGCCCAGGCAACAAATTGGGCAGGGGCGACAGATTGGTCGTTACAGCGCTCTCAGATTTATCCATGCTGGTTCTTCTCCCGCTCCACCGGCCATGCTGGACTGTCGCAGCGTGTTCTTGGTTGGCACTGGCTTTTGCTCAACATCGCTGCACCGCATTAAGAAAAACTGCCCCCCCCAACAAGAAAGTGAGGAAGCATCCAACAACTACACTGTCTGCAACACTCCGTACTCTCAATGTCCGCTTTCACCTGTGGGCCCTGTTTTTTGCCCTGTTTAACATGAACGCCTCAAAATAGGCGCAAATCATCCACATCATACGCGGAAGTTTTGTTTTTTCAGGGGGCAGGGTATCTTAGCAGTTAGTATACCATGGCTGGGGATGATGTAACGTCTCAATCAGCATTAACCAACTATCAATGACAGAGTAATTCTTCTGTGTACGCAAGCTGCGGACACTCCCTGTATAGACAGGTCAGTATTAAACCCATCTGCCCAACAAAGGGAGTGGACTTTTGTGTGTATGACCATTTTTTATCCCACGATTAAGGCAGCCATACTCCAACTTCGTGGAAGGTGCATGCTATGTGTAACGTGTCATCATACCAACGGCCAAACTGGCCTTCTCTTTCAAAATTTGGTGATGTGATTTTACGTGTGTGCAGATGTTATGTGTGCGTTCACACACGGAACCTCGGTTTGTAGTCTCGTTCAAGGACTGTATGGGAAATGGAGTCAGAACCAATGTTAACTCCGAGGGAAAAATCCCCCTGTACCCGAAAATTCTCAGTGGAGATTTGAACCTGCAACCCCAGGATTACGAGTCTGGCAGAGCAAATCAACTGTGTGTCCTTCTTTCACTGAACACATTTCAAGACTCCCCACTGAGAGAGAGAGGAGAGAGAGAGAGAGAGAGAGAGAGAGAGAGAGAGAGAGAGAGCATATGCCATGTCAATGTAGAGTTCTCTGTTTCATTGCATTTTGTAAAGGTACAGAAACACTTTACCGGGACGCTGGGAAAGTGGTGTTGTCGTTTTTCTTTTTGAGACATCATGAACATTTATGGCCATATATGGTGCAAAAATGTTTTGTTTGGGAATCCTGGAATCCTCGTTTCACATTCAGTGCAAGGGCCTGTAAAAACCGAGTAGCGGGCTTTGTGTGTGAAGTCCCTCCCTTCTCGGTTCAACACCCGTATCACAGAACCTGTCACGCTTCCTGTCCTGATTAACACGACTGTATTAAAAAAACGTCCCATCTGGAAATCTGTCCCATGCAGCACCTGACGCACAATCTACAGGCCTGTGATTCGAAAAGTCAGTGCAGGGAACTGCAGACCACTGAGACATGGTGCAGGGCGACTTGCACTATGCCCAATGGACTACACAGCCATATTTTTGTTGCGACCTATCTGGACAGTTCGTGCCTTACAATATGGTATGTGATTTTCGAAAGATTGTTTTGATGGACGCGATGAAGATTTTTGTCGGTATCCTGCATGCAAAGAATACGAAATGGACTGTGGATTTGGACAGGTGCGTGTTGTTTTTGTTTTTTGAGAGATTTTTCTCCATTCTTACCGTTTGTTTCTGTGTACCCTGCCTGATCTCCACACACATGCACCATCTTTCCCACCACAAAGCCATATGCACCAGGAACAGTCACTCCAGCTGATCTGGTTGAGGATCTGTGAGGGGCCTTACCGGTCATGCACGGCAAAACTTTGGGCTGTCCTTCTGACTTCAGAGTCATGGTCGTCTGCTACAGCTGCTACCTCAGCGTAGGTAGAGCTCAGCTGTTCCAGGATCCACAATCAATCTGCCTCTCTTGAACAGGCCACATTCCCCTTCTCCCACATGCTTGTCCTCCAACCCCAGCCTGTGGTCAAGTTTCGTCACTGGGTACTGTCACAATCTAGCCTGTTTTTCAAAAGTCAAATCATTGGATACTGTCACACCTTTCACTTTAATTTATTATTTTGAAGCCACAGTCTAGGATCACTGTCTGTTTTTTTTTTGGTGCTGAATTTGACCGCCATAGATTGTGGATGGCTGTTCATACTCTCCCCTCTACTCTGCTCGGGCAATGGCGTCAATCGTTCATTTTACCGGTCCTTAACGCTGTTCTGAGGATTTCCGTAATCAGTCTGGCAATAGGTATCATGATTTTCAAACGTTTCTGTCTCAGATAGTCATACCCACCATGGAAATGGCGTTTGTCTCAAGGTGAGAATGCTTCCAGTGTATCTATTGTCTTTGAGAGGAGTCTGTTTTCAGTTTTTTTTTTTTTTTTTTGAAATAGCAGGTTAATTTTTGAAGTTTTTTCCCCTTTATTTGGGGTAAACCTGCTTGAACGAATAATCAGTATCTTCTTCCAGTGAGGAGGCCAGCTCTCGTGTACGTCTGTCAAGGCCGCCACATCACCTACCCTTTTTACCCGTCTAATTTTAAGTTTAACTGCCACAATGAACCATTTTCCACTGTGGAAAGACGGTGGCCAATAGATCTGAATCTCTCACTTTAAAGATTCAGCATCTCCGTATCTGTGATGCCACAAAGAGACACTTCAGAGTCAGCACCGTGATGGGAAAGGGAACATACTATAATCCTGTCATGGTTTGGTTCTGACACCTGGTCACTGTCTGTGTAAACTCCTGTGTGAGGCACGTACTGTCTATAGGTCCAGACTTCATTCCACATCACCGCAATGCTATTGTCTACAGGCATGATCACACGATGATCATACAGTTATAGTTCTGTCATCAGGAAGCTGTCCCCTATCTGTCAAGTTATTTTACAAATGTAAGAGTAGCATCGCTAATCAACAAAAACGTTATCTTCAACCGGGCTCCAAAAAAATCATAATGTGACCACCCATGAGATGATCCCATCCCCAGAGAGAGAGAGAGAGAGAGAGAGAGAGAGAGAGAGAGAGAGAGAGAGAGAGATGCAAGGCATATATAGCCTATACGATCGTTACATGGGTTAGAGTCTCAGGCAACATAGGCTTGAAAACAGCTTTCTTCAAACTGCGCTCATTCACTTTCACTTTATGTACCTTTATTGTTATTTCAGTTACTTTTTGTTTGTTTGTTATGTCTTAAAACATTCTTATGTATTATTTGTTTGATTGATTTATGTATTTATCTATTCATTCATTCATTCATTTATTTATCTTTTTTAAAGCAAAAAACGAGAAAGAGGAATTAAAAGTACTGTAATATGCTACCACCATCGTTGTCCTCTGTGACGTTTTGCTCTGAGTGGAAGCTATTAAAGATCAGAAATAATGCGGTAAGATAGTACAAATCGCTGACATTGCCCTACTGTTTTTGCCATCACATATCAGCGTATTGCAGCCAGTGGAAAGCATTACGGTGCCATGTCTTTAACATTTATCTTACTACCCGTTCCCTCTGCTCTTCTTCTGATGACCGATTTTTTTCGAATTCCCTCATACAACTCCCAGAACTCGCTAACTTTCCAAATGCTTATGTCCCTTGCTTCGCGACTTTCAAGTCTGCTCTTGAAACATCTGTTTAAACGTCAGTTACAGTATGCAACCTCAAATATTGCTAAATTCCTACCTGTCTCTTTGCTAGTGCACGAATGAGCTCTTCATTGTGTTATACAGAGTATGCGTCTGTATGTGTGACAATTCTGCCAGTGTGTGTGGTGTGTGTGGTGTGTGTGTGTGTGTGTGTGTGTGTGGTGTGCGTGCGTGTGGGTGTGTGTCCATGCGTATATGCGTGCGTGGGTTCATACGTGTGTGTGTGTGTGTGTTGTGTGGTGTGTGTGTGTGTGTGTGTGTGTGTGTGTGTGTGCGTGCCTGCTTGCCTGCGTGCGCGCACGCGCGCGCATGTGTTGTGTGTGTGTGGGCGCGCGCGCACGTTTGTGTCTGTATGTGTTGCGTATATTTTTGGTATTTGTTTTGGTAAAAAAAAATGTAAATTGGCCCTTAGCCTATGCTTTTTAGGATGGGCTCTTTAGAAACTGTCCTCATGTTTATCATTATTATCATCATCATCGTTGTTTGTTGTTGTTGTTGTTGTTTGTTATCAAGTTTGATCATATTGTCGTTCTTCTTCTTCTTCTCTTCTTCTTCTTCTTCTCTTCTTCTTCTTCTTCGCTGGCACCTTTCCATGTAGTGTGCATGACGATCCAATTTTCTGTTAATTTTAGTAAGAATTAGAGGGGGTTCCTTGATGTCACCAGAGACCTGTGCTTGCTGTCGTCTCTATAGTGTTTAGATGTTCAGAAACGATGTAATGGGTTCAGTGATGCATTACAGACTTCGACGAGAATCTTTGTGTGTTGCGCTACACCTTTGGAGAGGTAATGCCCCCTGCTATTATCAACTTTGACAGGCCTGGAGGGTTCAGCATGGTACCTTTACCAGAAAACAGCACGCAGTGCCCAGACACTCATTTTCAGTGTCACGATGACGGCTATTGTTTGCCTGTCTATGTCAGGTGTAATGACATGATCGACTGTCCAGATCATGAGGATGAAGCTGACTGCCATAGTTACAATACCTGCCCATGGTTTTATCGATGCCGTGACAATGACAAAACAATCTGCGTGCACGTGAATCACCTGTGTGATGGTCTACCACAGTGCCCACTACACGATGACGAACTGGTGTGCGACATTCAATTGTCCTGAGTCATGTGTTTGCCATGGTTTTGCCTTTCTCCTGCAATCACATTTTTCTGTCAGCTCTTTCCCACAGCTACGCTACCTTGAGGCTTCTGGTAGTGGAGTGCATGTGAGTGATACCGCTCATAACAAAATGCTGATCCACCTGGGTGTACAGCATGGGACTAAGGAAGTTAACAGGTGTCAGTTTTACTCAATCTTCACAGTGTGGATCTCAGCTGAATCAGCTTCATTCTATCAAACTTCAGCCACTTCGCAGGAATGCCTCAACTTCGAATATTAAATCTGGCAGGTAATCCTATGTCTGATAGTTTTTTTATCTCCAGAACCAGTATGTGCATTCGTCACTTGTGATCTTCAATATTTCTCATTCCCAAGTCAATTCCTTAAATATGACCACCGTGTCAGCTATTATGCCAAAGTTGCAAGTTGTTGATTTGTCATGGAGTGGAATAAAGATACTGCAGGAAAAAAGTGTGCTTCATCACCTTCACACTTTTGATTTACAAGGTTGTCCTATGAATGATTTCACACCAGACGTCATGAAAACAAATGACAAAGCTCATGTATGTGTTTCCGACAACTTCAAATTGTGTGGCCCAGTTGTTTTACCAGACAATTTCCAAGGCGAATGTTCGGCTCCATCTGATGTAATCTCCTCATGTGAGACTTGTTAAATCTGAAGCTTACCGTTGTGCTCTTTGGTGTATTTGCGTGTTGGCTGTTCTGGGAAAACTTTGGTGGGTTTGTCTATCGCATCTATTTCCTGTCCAAAACAATCAAGACTAGTTTTGTGATATTTGTTCTTCATCTGTGTGTTTCTGACTTCTTATTATGGAGTGTATTTAGTGTTCATTGGTTGTAGCAGACTGGATTTATACTGGCTCCTATATTTGGAATGAAACTGCATGGAAGAAGAGTTCTAGTTGTCATGTTGCCGGGTTTATGTCCTTGTTATCAAGTGAAGTATCAGCATTCCTCATCTGTTTGATCACTTTGGATCGTTTCCTTGTGCTCCATTTTCCTTTCAGTCACATCCGTTTCAGACGGACATCAGCTTCTATAGCCTGTACCATCATGTGGACACTGGGAATAATAATGGCCGCAGTACCTCTGCTCCCTGTGACTTCACACTGGGAGTTTTACCACCACCAGACAGGTATTTGTATACCACTGCCTGTCACCGGAGCTGACTTCCCTGGTCACATTTACTCTTTCAGTATTATGATCATCTGTAACCTGATCCTATTTCTCATGACTGGTGTGGGTCAGTGTCTCATTTACTGGTCGGTGAGAAGTAACGCTATAGCTAATCTACTACCAAAGACCAAAGATACAGGCACTGGAAATGCACACAGTTCAAGGAAGCAACTATCGCCAGGCGTCTCCTGTCAGTTGCTGTGTCTGATTTTTCTGTGCTGGTTTCCTATTGGTCTGTGTGGGGTCCTGGCTGCCAGTGGTGTCGTCATTCCAGGGGAGGTCAACGTAGGAATGGCCATTTTGTATTGCCACTCAATTCGTCGCTCAACCCCCTTTTCTCTACACTTTGAACATCCTCTTGGAGAAAACGGCGCAGAGAACGAGAGGCCCGTTTTCTGAAACTGTTACGTGCTCAACAAATAAATAACACCTGATTCATTCAAAGGAGCAACACATGTGGGTTTTTTTTCCATGCAGTCGGAAATTTTACCCCACTAAATTTCACTTGTTAAATTGTCTTGCCTTAGTTTTTATAAAGTAATGCATTCATAATGTGTCATTCGAAAAAAAAAAAAGAATCGTCTTGCAGTGCTAAATTTGGTTAACATGACAACAACTTTAGAAGCGCAGTTGACTAAGAATCACTGTTGCGTCTCATGTGTTCTTTACGGCGGGGATGGGGGGGGGGGGGGGGGGGGGGGGGCTGCTGGGGGGGGGGGGGGGGGTGGGGGGGGGGGGAGGGGGGTGGGGTGGGGGTTGGCCCACTCAACTTTCATTTTCTCAGACACTCGGGCACCTCTGATGGTCCCTGACGACCTGCTACAAAAACAAGAGTAACTGTTCTATGCAGACTCTTATTCTCTCCACCACTACCCTGGCCAATGTAGTGGTCCATCTTGTTCTTGGCCTTGACCCTTGAGCCCTCTACACACACCACCCACACACACACACACCACACAACACACACACACCCACACCACACACACACACACACCACTCCTCTCTCTCTCTCTCTCCGACTCCTCCCTCTCTCTCTCTCTGTCTCTCCCTCTCTCTCCCTCTTTCTCACTCTTCTCTCTCTATCCCTCTGTGTGTGTGTGTGTGCGTGTGTGTGTGTGTGGGTGTGTGTGTAGTGTGTGTGTGTGTGTGTGGTGGTGTGGTGTATGTGTGAAGGAGGGAGAGAAAGAGAGGAGAGAGAGAGGAGAGAGAGAGAGAGAGAGAGTGTGTGTGTGTGTGTGTGTGTGTGTGTGTGTGTGTGTGTGTGGTGTGTGTGTGTGGTGCGCGCGCTCGCGCGGGTGCGCACCCGCTTCCATCCTCGGTTTTAAGTCTCCAAGTAAATGCTACACAAAAACCATGTTAAAAAATAAAGGCACATTTAAGATAAATCATAAATATGAAACAATGTACAAATCGGTGTGCATCAGAGGGAACCAGAAGTGTGGGAGATGGATAAAAGGCATTGAAATACAGTCACAAAACACAAGACAATGTATAAAAAACGCTCTTCATTACAGAGAACCACTGGTGTGGATATAGAGCAGGGGAAGACGGGGGGGGGGAGGGGGGCAGCAGCAGGGAGTATCATATTCTCCTCATCTGTACAGATCAATGTATACATGAGAGAGAGAGAGAGAGAGAGAGCGAGAGAGAGGGAAGAGAGAGAGAGAGAGACGGAGAGAGAGAGGAGAGTCGGAAAAAAAATGCAGCCATTGGTTTGGAAATGACTCGGAACTACGGGAAATTGCAAAGTAGATCGACGGATATAATTTTTTTTTTTTAATGCAGAAAAATTTAACGTGACTGTGCAGGCCTAGAATGCATGAAAGAAAATTGAATTATTGAAGAAATAATCGAAACAACAGACTGATGGCCAAAAAAGGCTGCATGCCATGAAAGGAAATAAAACTTGTATCTGCACTTATGGAAACTATTGGAATGAATGTGTCAAAGTAGAAGCATATGCCCAGCCTAGTTACACAGACTTCCAGAAGTCAACATCATCAGTAAATTTCGTGCAGCAAACACACTCCGTGAGATATCTTCTCAATTTAAGATCCCTAGCTCTTGATTGTGTGTGTGTGTGTGTGTGGTGTGTGTGTGTGTGTGTGTGTGTGTGTGTGTGTGTGTGTGTTCCATTAAGTTATTGATGCCACAAGACAATGGACTATCGATTCTCACGTGAACATTGCGATTGATTGTCTATTTCAGACATCAGAGCAACTCTGATTTCTCTTCCGCACAAGGTACTATACAGATGAGGCTTCAGAAGACTGAAGGTTTCCAAGCTAATGTCAAATGGCATGTGGGATGTTGATGATTTATCTCCCTGTGACTCGTACATGCATACACAGGTTGGCGATCCCGTGTTACTTACATCTGACATAGTTAGCGGATCTGTTTAAAGTTCACCACACTCGGTTTTCTATGCTCGTTCCAGCACAATGAGAAGGGTTCAGTGCAGCTGACTAACGATGGTGAACTCCTCTCCCCAATTGTGTACAACTGACTATCAGTGATACGCAATAGTAGAACAACGATGTACCACTGATGTTTGTAACAGACATAGAAAAAGAGTCCTTTGTTACAAACTTTCATATTCACGATTTGCTATGATATATGTATATATGTATGTATGTGTGTATATGTGCGGAGTGAGGGAAAGACAGACTAAGTTTAGGACAAGCACGCACGCGAGTTCACACATCTTCCGTTCTTTCTCTCACTTTTGCGATTATAAGAAAAGAAAATAAACCAGGAAAAGTCCCCTGAGCCATAAAGTATTACAATACACAAGTAATAATTGAATTGGTCTCAAATATTAAAAAAAATCTCACACAGCTCTCTCTCTCTATCTCACATACAATAGTGGTTGTAGTAGTAGTAACGCTAGTGGCGGTGGCAGTAGTAGTAGTAGGGGTGGTGGTAGTAGTGGTAGTACTAGTAATAGTTGTATTGTTGTGATGATGATGATGATGATGATGATGATGATGATGATGATGATGATGATGATGATAATGACGATGATGTGGATGATTACAAGTTTTTTTCTTCTTCCTCCTCCTCCTCCTCCTCCTCCTCTTCTTCTTCTTCTTCTTCTTCTTCTTCTCTTCATTACTATAATTATCATGTTCTTGTTGTTTTTGTTACTGCTTCACATCGTCACTCAGTATTATAGCGAATTAGATATCTTAAATTGAATGTATTTGTTAAACATTTTGCATATACATATTTGTAACCTAATAACCACAAAGTCATGTTGACACTCCATGATATGGGCCAATGAACATTTCAGTGTTCAGTGTTCAGTGTTCACATACAATTTGTTTTGAATAAATCAGTCTCAGTTCTGAGGACCAGACTGTTTACGGGGGAACAGACACGATTTCAGTAGCTCACAGACTCATAAAAAAAAACTACAGAACTTGTTCCTTTCGAAGCATTTTCTCTTAGAAGCATGTAAAAAAGAAAGTGTCCCGTTGAAACAACCATCATCACTTCAGTGATGTCCACATCCCGTCAGATTTGGTGACGTCAACTCCTGGAACGTTGCTCCAGTCCCAGAGCTACTCAGCTCCTGGGCGAATTCCACAGGAAAAGAAACCCCTGAACACAATGCACAGTCTGAAGTTCTTGCTCACTAAGTCTGTTTCTGTTTCCCCCCCCCCCCCCCCCCCCCCCCTGGTAGTAAGCGAACTCCTTCCTTGTCTTGTCCTCTTCACCTGTTTCCCTTACTGTCCCGTACTCCTGTCTTGTCCTCTAAATAATTATTCCTACCTTCTATTCACAGCACACACACACACACACACACACACACACACACACACACACACACACACACACACACACACTGCGCAACACTCACACCAATCTACAGAACCTATATACTTATTTATTATCACATTTGGTTGTTAGTTATCACGATGTTATAACGATAACGTCAGTTGTCAAAAATTAATCATCAAATCACTTCAAACATCTTTTCCCGCAGACAACTGGACACAATAAGTTTACTCTGCTAAGAAAGTTGTCAAAACGTAATCATCAAATCACTTAAAACAACTTTTCCCCAGAGAACTTGACACAATGAGAGAGAGAGAGAGAGGAGAGGAGAGAGAGAGAGAGAGAGAGAGAGAGAGAGAGAGAGAGAGAGAGAGAGAGAGAGTTTTCTTTAATCCCCTCCCTAGTAACTAGTGTTTTATTTGTGTTTGTGTTTTTGATATAAATCGAATTTTCAGGTTTCTACTACTACTACTACTACTACTACTACTACTACTACTACTACTACTAGTACAGTATTCTAGTGGTAGTTTTTATGTAGTTGTTTGTTGTTGTTGTTGTTGTGTTGTTAGTAGTAATAGTAGTAGTAGTAGTAGTAGTAGTAGTAGTAGTACTATAACCATTCTTCTTCTTCTTCTTCTTCTTCTTCTTCTCCTCCTCCTCCTCCTCCTCCTCCACCTCCTCCACCTCCTCCTCCTCCTTCTTCTCTCCTTCTTCTTCTTCTTCTTCTTCTTCTTTCTTCTTCTTCTATTCACTTAACTGAATGTCAAACTCTATGCGCCTGTTGTCATTTAATGAGTCAGTCCCGAATGTACACACTTCTTCCCACTTGTTATCATTCGATGAGTAAGTCGTGAAAGTACAGGGTTCTTCATATTTGCCGTCATTCAGTAAGTATGCCATATAGGTACACAATTCTGCACACGCGTCACCATTCGATAATTCAGTGACGAATGTGCACAATGTTGCACACTTGTCATCATCGAGTAAGCCAGTCACGAATGTGCACAATTTTGCTCATCTGCTGTCCGTTATCATTTAATACGTCAATCACGAATGTGTACAGTTCTGCGTACTTGCTGTCTGTAATCATTCAATACGTCAGCTACGAATGTGCACCATTCTGTGCATTCGTCATGCAGAAAAGTCAGGTATAACAGCTAACAGACCAGTGTCAACCTACAGATTTGACCGCTGCGACAGAGAGAATGCTAATCTCGGATCGTTTTTTACAGCCACAGGGGACCCCGCTCGGGTCGGGCAGACAGGCCAGAGAGCTAGCTACATGTTAGGTCGGATATACTCTACCCATGGTCAGCTACGACCGACAGAGGCATACACACACACACACACACACACGCACGCACGCACGCACGCACGCACGCACGCACGCACGCACACACACACACACACCACACACACACATATATATATATATATATATATATATATATATATATATATATATATATATATATATATATATATATATATATATATATATACATTACAGCAAATCGTCAATGTAGAAGTTTGTAATAAAAGACTGTTATAAACAGTAATAGTGCATCATTGTTTTGCCCTTGTTTATCACTGACAGTCAGTTGTACAGAATTGGGGAGAGGAGTTCTTTATCTTCAGTCATTTGTACAAACCTTGTGCTGTCAATGTCTTTTATGAATAATTGAATGCAGAGAGAGAGAGAGAGAGAGAGAGAGAGAGAGAGAGAGAGAGAGAGAGACAGACAGACAGACAGACAGACAGACAGACAGACAGACAGACAGACAGACAGGCAGGAAGAGACAGAGACAAAAAGAGAGAGCTCTGCTGGAGCAAGCAGAGGAAACGAACCTGGTAAACAACAAAAAGATGAGCAAACTATGCCAGATGTAAGTAACACGGGATCAAACAACTTGTACTGCTGCCATGGTGTGCATGTACGAGTCGCTGTGAGATAAATAATTGCAAACCCGTTTGTCATTTGACACCTCCATGGAAAACTTGCGTCTCCTGAAGCCCTCATCAGTTAAAGTATATTTACAGAAGAGAAATCAATAGAGTTGCTTTGAAATCTGAAACAGACCTTCATTGCAGCGTTCACGTTAGACTCAGTACTCATCTGTCTCGCAACAATAGCTTAATGAATAAGGGAGAACACAACCGTCCATGCGCCTTTTCAATCCAGAGATTTATGATTTCCAGGATATCTCTCGGCGTGGGTTTGCTGAATGAAATTTACTGATGATGTTTACCCTTTGGAAGTCTGTGTAACTAGGCTGGGCATATGCTTCTCTGTTGACACATTCGTTCATATGTTTTTGGTAAGTGCAGATACAGGTTTTATTGCATATTGCTACCTAGAATTAGACCTAGTCCCCCAGCAAAAGAAAATGCGCTACTCACTCGTAGTTTGTTTAATTTCCTTTCATGGTATGCAGTCTTTCTGCGCACCAGTCTGTTATTTTTTCAATTATTTCTTCAATAATTCATTTTTCTATGCATTGAATGCCTGCACCATAAAGTTATATCAATCTGCATTTTCTTGATTTTATTTCAGTTGATCTTTCTTGCAGTGGCTTGGCATCAAACTCCAAAGGCCACTGAAACTAAAAAGACTGTTGTTCATGGTATCTCTCTCTCTCTCTCTCTCTCTCTCTCTCTCTCTCTCTCTCTCTCTCTCTCTCACACACACACACACACACACACACACACGCACGCACACACACACACACACACACACACACACACACACACACACACACACCACACACACACACACACACACACACACACACACACACACACACGCACGCGCACAATCACACACACACACACACACAGAGAGAGAGAGAGAGAGAGAGGAGAGAGAGAGAGAGAGAGAGAGAGAGAGAGAGAGAGAGAGAGAGAGAGAGAGAGAGAATACACATGCGAATACGGATAGTTTAATGTGTTTTAGGCATTCCAGGCCCATTCACATCAGGATTGGTAAGGAAGGGGTGGGGAAGAGGGGAGGGAATAGGGAAGTTGGCGACGGGGCGGAGGGAGGGGGGAGGGGAGAACGCGAAGGGAAGGGAGGCGCGTACAATAAACGTATGCCGCAAATAAAGCAGGAGAAACTGGCCTTTACATAGTTCATCGAGACATATTGATTCCATATCGCGGTTTTTAACTACAAAGGACACTGGGACTGTCCATCTCATGCAGTCATAAGCATAACTGACATATGATCGAAACACCCACATCAAAATGTCAAGATGGGTCCCGAAGATTTCCATTGTCAACATCTTTTCTCAAGCTGGAGATAATCTGTTGCACTTCATTGTAGGCACGGTGGAGACTGTCCTTCGTCTTCCCTCTTTCCTGCAGACTTGCCAATATTTGTGAGTCAATGTTGTTTTTTGCTGACAGGATTCTATGTTTTCCTGTATATCGTCAGTCTCTGCAGTATAATGAGCGCTGTCAGTAATACAAGTGTTCGAATTTCTTACTTTCACTCTGTTTTCGTGCTCTGTGTCAGTCAGCATCGACTTCGAAGCAAATTCCGTAGTGTAACTTTCATGTTCAGTTTCGACTCCATTGGAATTATCAACACCAACCTTCGGAACTGGACCTGTCTCCGCCACACAGTTCTCATCGATCACAGTCACCAACTGCGCACTGGCGTCACACGGTGCCATGTCAATTTGCTGTTCGATGTTTTGGGCCCCGCACAGAGGCAAGAAAACAGAGGAAGGCAAATGGTGTTCATTTTGATTGTCTGCCGTATGATCGTCAGTGTAAACAATGTCCTCACTGTCAGCACCTGCATCATAAAACACACTGGACGGAGTTGGTAAAAAAAAAATAAACCAGACGGACAAGAATGACTCTGACTTGCCTGCTCTTTGTTTGTTCTATATGCCTCTGCCCTTCGCTTATCTCTGTTCATCTGAGAGGGACAATTTTGGCGACACACAGCGCAGGGGCGTTGAGGTAGAGTGACAGGGGAACGGGCGGTATTCGTTGTCAGCCTGAGGACAACGACTGTGTGATTTCCTCTGCCCTCCATTTTTTGTAGGAAGACAGTGTCATGTCTTGCAGTGCCGCATTTAGCATACTTTCTACAGTTGATGGGAGACCTTTCACTG
The DNA here is from genome assembly GCA_016801955.1 of Conus betulinus. Lineage (NCBI taxonomy): Eukaryota > Metazoa > Mollusca > Gastropoda > Neogastropoda > Conidae > Conus > Conus betulinus. The sequence goes on along the minus strand of JADBJO010019984.1, from coordinate 14,770 downwards.
GCACACAGTAACACACTTGTTTGAAAACGGCGGTCATATTTTCACTTACTGCAGAAAACAGCGTCTTATCGGAAGCCAGACAAGGGAAGCTACAAGAGGAGAGAGAGAGAGAGAGAGAGAGAGAGAGAGAGAGAGAGGATCAAGGATCAAAGACAAAATCGTAGTCAGTGTGGAACACTGGTAATGCCAGCATTGCCGAGTTGTGACACTCATCTACAGGAAGGTAAAAAAAAGAGACGAGAGTTTGCGTGGGACAGTTATACTGTTTGCTTCGACTTGTATAATGGACCACTACAGTGGCCAGAGCAGGGCAGAGAATTTTCATGGAACAATTACTCTTGCTTTAGCAGGTTGTTGTGAACCATTAGTGTTGCCCAGGTAGGTAAGAGAATGAGAGTTGAAAGGGACAACTAACCTCTTACCTTTCTCCCACATGTACAGATTATGCGCAAAAGTGAGACAAGAGTGATTCTTAACCAATTTCATTTTCAAAGTTGTCATGATAACCAAAATAATTCTATTTGAACCACCGGACAACGCAACATTTATCAGACACACTTTGAATTCAGTAATTCATAAAGACATAAAGATCAAGGCAAGACAATTTGACAAATATCACATAGAGGAATAATACATCCAGCCACATGCACCACTCATCTTAATGAATCAGATGTTGCTTTTATTGCTGTGCACGTAACAGTTTCAGAAAACGGACCTCTTGTTCTCTGCGCCGTTTCTCCAGGATGATATTCAAAGTGTAGAGGAACGGGTTGAGCGACGAATTGAGTGGCAATACAAAAATGGCCATTCCCACGTTGACCTCCCCTGAATGACGACATCACTGGCAGCCAGGACCCCACACAGACCAATAGGAAACCAGCACAGGAAGTCAGACACGGCAACTGACAGGAGACGCCTGGCGATAGTTGCTTCCTTGGACTGTGCATTTTCAGTGCCTGTGTCTTTGGTCTTTGGTAGTTGATTAGCTATAGCGTTACTCCTCACTGACCAGTAAATGAGACACTGACCCACACCGATCGTGAGAAAGAGGATCAGGTTACAGATGATCATGACACTGAAAGAGTAAATGTGACCAGGGAAGTCAGCTCTGGTGACAGGCAGTGGAATGCAAATACCTGTCTGGTGGTAAAAACTCCCAGTGTGAAGTCACAGGGAGCAGAGGCACTGCGGCCATTATCATTCCCAGTGTCCACATGATGGCACAGGCTATAGAAGCTGATCTGCTTCTAAAACGGATGTGACTGAAAGGAAAATGGAGCACAAGGAAACGATCCAAAGTGATCAAACAGATGAGGAAAGCTGATACTTCACTTGATAACAAGGACATAAACCCGGCAACATGACAGCTAGAACTCTTCTTCCATGCAGTTTCATTCCAAATATAGGAGCCAGTATAAATCCAGTCTGCTACACCAATGAACACTAAATACATTCCCATAAAGAAGTCAGAAACACACAGATGAAGAACAAATATCACAAAACTAGTCTTGATTGTCTTGGACAAGAAATAGATACGGTAGACAAACCCACCAAAGTTTCCCAGAACTGCCAACACAGCAAATACACCCAGAGCACAACGGTAAGCAAGAGATTTTAACAAGTCGTCACATGAGGAGATTGCGTCAGTTGGGGCTGAACATTCTCCTCGGAAATTGTCTGGTAAAAACAATTGGGCAACACAATTTGAAGTTGTCGGCAGACACATACATGAGTTTTGTCATTTGTTTCATGAAGTCTGGAGTGAAATCATTTACAGGACAACCTTGTAAATCAAAGTGTGTGAAGATGAGGAAACATCCCATTCTCCTGCAGTATCTTTATCCCACTCCATGACAAATCAACAACATGCAACATCGGCATAATAGCTGACAATGTTGTCATATTTAAGTAATTAAATTGGGAATGGGAAATATTGAAGACCACAAGTGACGGATGCACATAGTGGTTCTGGAGATAAAAAACACTATATCAGACACAGGATTACCTGCCAGGTTTAATATTCGAAGTTGAGGCATTTCCAGCAAACTGGCTGAAGTTGATAGAATGAAGTTGATTCCAACTGAGATCCACACTGTGAATATTGAGTAAAATGACACTTGTTAACTTCCTAAGTCCACATGCCTGTACACCCAGGTGGATCAGCATTTTGTTATGAGCGGTATCACTCACATGCACTCCACTACCAGAAGCCTCAAGGTAGCGTAGCTGTGGGAAAGAGCCGACAGAAAAAGTGTGATTGCAGGAGAAGGCAAAACCATGGCAAACACATGACTTAGGACAGTTGATGTCGCACACCAGTTCGTCATCGTGTAGTGGGCACTGTGGGCAGACCATCACACAGGTGATTCACGTGCACGCAGATTGTTTTGTAACTGTCACGGCATCGATAAATCCCTGGACACGTCTTGTAATTCTGACAGTCAGCTTCGTCCTCATGATCCGGACAGTCGATCATGTCATTACACCTGACATAGACAGGCAGACAATAACCGTCATTGTGACACTGAAAATGTGTGTCTGGACACTGTGTGCTGTTTTCTGGTAAAGGTACCATGCTGAACCCTCCAGGCCTGTCAAAGTTGATAATAGCAGGGGGGCATTACCCCCCAAAGGTGTAGCGTATCCCACATTCAGTCTCGTCATAGTTTGTAATGCATTCACTGAACCCATTACATCGTTTTTGTCATCTACACACTGAAGAGAAGACAACAAGGACAGGTTTCTTGGACAACACTGAACCCCTCTAGTTCTCACTAAAATTAGCAGAAAAGTAGACTGCCATGTGCACTACATGGAGCGCTACAGTCAACAGCAATAACACAACAACAACAACAACAGCAACAACAATAATAATAATAATAATAATGATGATGATGATGATGATGATGATGAAGAAGAAGAAGAAGAAGAAGAAGAAGAAGAAGAAGAAGAATCGTAGTGATAATGATAATGATAATTTCTATAGTGCCCATTCTAAGAATGTGGCTGCAAGGCGGTTTACAAGTTTGGACAAATCAGTATCTAGAACAGACACACACGCACACATACGCGCGCGCGCGCGCTCTTGCATGCACGCACGCACGCGAAGAAACCAAAGAAGACATCGGTGGTTCATTTAGCCAGTTTGCCGAAAATGAAGAAAACCTTCTCATAGATCCTTATCTAGATCAGCCGTGTGTGATGAGAAAGCCCCCTCATAGATTCTTAACCAGTTCGGCAAGAGAGTGACAGGGAAGCCCGCTCACAGATCGTTAACCAGATTAGCCATGCGTGACGGACGGGGAAGCCCCCTCATAGATCCTCAACCAGATCAGCCAGAGTGACTGTTCTGGTGCATACAGCTTTCGTGGTGGCAAAGACGGCGTGACGCGAGGGAGGCATGACAAAGCCAGTCTCCACTGCTTCTGATTCTGTCAGACCCCTTCTCCCCCCTGTCAACGAGGCACGACTATGGTGTAGCATACAGAATGAATAATGATAGGGCAGGCCGGATCATCTTGAAGAGGTAGCATTTGTCGTAGAGAATGTTGAAAACCTATGTACCAAATTCAGTGGCTTTAGTTTGATAGGTTATAGTTTTTAAAAGCTTGATATTGCTTGTTGAATAGAGACGTTTGTTGAAAACTTTTCCCTTTTCTTTTTAGGATCCAAGATTCTAGTGCTCCACCCAAAAAGCGAAAAAAAAAATAAAGAAAAAGAAAGGAAAGAAAAAAAAGAAACACCCTATCTCATTCGGGAAGACATTCTGGTGGCATTCTGTTGTCAGTACGGAAATCGTTGTCGAGGTATGCATGTATGTCTCATCGTCTTTAAAGACAAGGCCATCTCGGAACAGAAACCCTGGAATATATGGCCGCCATTCGTTTTTTTTTTTTTTTTTTTTTCCAGTAAGTAGATGTAGACCAGGATCCTTGAAAGCACTGCCTGACCTGCACGTGCAGCATGATTGTTGCTGTGTTTGAGTTTCAGCAGCAAGTCTTCTGCACGTAGTTTACTGCATCGAACACATGGTTGATCCTGCATATGACTTTGAAAACATGAATGCGTTTGACAATGTGTTTCCGACAGGAGGGCCAAAGAGAAGCCGTATAGATGGAACGATCAAGGGATCCAATCCAGACTGTGTGTCTTCCCCCGCTGTAGTCAGTATAACCGTTTCTCAGTTGTTTGCAGACTGTGTGTCTTCCCCACTATAGTCAGTATAACCGTTTCTCAGTTGTTTGCAGACTTTGTCTCTTCCCACTAAAGTCAGTATAACCATTTCTCAGTAGTGATGGGGGGAAACGTGAGGTGCCATGGAGATTGGAGCTCAGTGTGAGTGGCTGCATTAAGCTGCAGAGAGGGACAAACAATAGAAGGTCGGTAAAGTAAATCTGTTCTGGAAAGGGCTAGTGGTGGGTGAACAGTGTGTGGGGTGGTCGATTAGGCGACTAGAAGGGGTTAGTTCTGGGGTGTAAGAAAGAAAAAGGTCGAGAGAGAGAGAGAGAGAGGGAGGGAGGGAGGAAGGGAGGGAGGGAGTGAAGGAGGATGACAGTTGGACAAATGGGTACGAAATGATGTGTGGGAGGTAGTGGTGGGGATTATATCTAGATGTAGAAAAGATTGTTGATGACAGCACTGTATGCTTGCGAATACTCAAAATAACTATGCACACGAAACATTATCACTACTACAAAATACAAACTATTTCATATTTTTGGTTTCACTGTACCCGAACCCAGACTCTCTGGTATTGTTCCTATGAATCAGATATTGTTCCTACCAATAATGTCACTCCTGGCTGTACCGTTATGTGCAGACTCCATGCTTTCTAGGTCTATAGGTACACTTGTTTACATCCATGAATCTTTAAACGCGTACGGTTTATGAAACCTTGAAACTTTTTCAAACAGAGTCAGACTGGCTGAACATTAGACTAAAAGAACCATGCCAATTGAAGTCAACATTATTTACACAAACCTCTCTAGGAAAATACCGAGCGGATGGCCAAGTTCACTGCCATGAAACATTAGTCGACAACATATGTCACAACCCAATACATTCCACACACACACTGAACAACATGTTTTCTAAATGGATATAGCGACTGTTTTCTAGTATGCGTCATATGGACAAACACAGGAACATAATCCCTTAAACGGGTCACAAACAAATGGTGACCTACATAGCTTTGAACATTTCAGGAAAAGAGATTTCTTGCTGTCTTCCATTCCCTACTTACTAATGTCTGTAATTACACTAATCCAGAAGACGCTTAAGAGTATTTGCTATAATCGATCAATCAGGAGACGAAAACATGTTGTTTCTGTGTTGCATCAGACCAGTCTTGTGGCTGTTTTTTGTCGCTCTACCTCCCCCCCCCCCCCCCCCCCCCCCCCCCCCCCCCCCCCCCCCCCCACCCCCCCCCCCCCCCCCAACCCCCCCCCCCCCCCCCCCCCCCCCCTTATTTTTTTTTTACTTCAGTCCACGGACACACTGTTTTCAAACTTATCCCCTTTACCTATGACGGTGATCAGGGTTTTTCTCCACCTCCTTCATTCTGTTCATCACTTCAACCAGTCATGAAAACAAACGGTGCATGGAGTCACATTCGTATGATGATATCAAAAAAAGAAAGGGCTGGATCAAAAGGCCTGGAATTCTTATTGTAAAATTGAACTCAGCTGATACACTTTCTGGTTGCTTGTCATTGCAGATAGCTTTCCACGATTGTTTTTAACATTCTACCAGCAGTGAGATCTTCAAAGAAGGCCAGCTATCAAGTGACCACGGCAGGCTGTTATATTATGACGGCTAGTGGTACACGTCATTTTGGACAAGACGCGTTGGAGGACGAATGACCTGGTACTCATTGACCTGTATGAGTTTTAGATCCGAATATTACACACATTTTCTGCATATCATGTGAGTTTAATGTCTCCAATAATTGATACAAAGGTTAACTTTACCCGTTCAATATATGAGTCTAATATGTTCAGTAACTGAAACAAAGGTTTTCATTAATGTTAAGACGACCTTTAAGTCTCAAAATCAGATTTATCTCTGTGTCAGTGTCTGTCCTGCATGCATTAGAATAGGACTGATTTATATGAGTTAATATCCACTTACGTCTTTCATGAAATGTGTGGCATCACGATCATTAATAACCAGATGGAATTGGCATTGTGGGTGGATGATATCTAAAATAACAGACGAAACGAAAAAACAGGAAAAGGTTGGCATGGAATACGTGCCAATCTAGAGATCGACTGCTGCAGCAGCTGCACCTAATGGAATAACAAACAGTATACCTGGGTGTGGCTCCCTGTGGGTCAGAATAGACATTGTGGAAATAATGACACGGACATGGTTTAGAGAATGAAACAACAAAAGATAAGAATGTAAGGATTCAGATCAACAGCTATCTTTATATATTCTGCGTGGTGCGGAAATAAGACAGGGTAAGTAGAAACAAACGGTAAGAATGAAGAAGAAACTCTCAGAAACATAACAGCACGCACCTGTCCAAGTCCACAGTCCATCTCGTATTCTTTACACGCAGGATACTGACAAAAATCTTCGTCACGTCCATCAAAACAATCTTTTCGAAAATCACACACCAGATTGTAAGGTACGAACTGTCCAGATAGTTCACAATAAAAATAGGGCTGTGCTGGTCCGTGGGACATACTACAAGTCGCCCTGTACCATGTCTCAGTGTTCTCCAGTTCCCTGCATTGACTTTTCGAATCGCAGGCCAGTAGTTGGTGAGTCAGGTGCTGCATAGGACAGATTTCCAAATGAACACTTAATACAGTTCTGTTAATCGGTACATGAAGCGTGACAGGTTTTCGGATACGGTGATGATGATCTGAAAAGGAAGAGACTTCGCACACAAAGCCCTTTACCCAACTACCACAATTCTGTTCAACGAATCCAATGATTTCTGTTCCTAAGAATTCCCAAACAACACAGATGTCCGATCTCAATTGCCCCTCAAAATTATGGTGCCTCAAGAAGAAAACGACGACACCACTTTGCCAGCGTAAAGTGTTTGTGTACCTGAACAAAAGTGCAATAAAACAGACAAAGATGCATTGACATGGTATACATACTCTCTCTCTCTCTCTCTCTCTCTCTCTCTCTCTCTCTCTCTGTTTCAAATGTCCATTGTAAAACGTATAAGTTTGGGTGGTACTAAGGTGTAGAGGGAATCGACGAGTGTCTCAAAATCTTCAGAGAACAGTTTATTTCATGCAGGTGGCAAGAATGGAATTCTCATATCAGTAACAGAGAAATGTTTAATGTTTAAGACCGTTATGCTCTGTGCGTGATATAGAAAGGTGCCTGCTCCTCAACCTAGATAGACACTTGAGGAATGTATTAACTAATGTTAGATTTGGCTTTTCTGAAGCTGCAGAACATCAATGTCGTTATAAAGCATACAGTACTACTGATTTAAAGTGTCCATTTTGCCAGAATGAAAGAGAAGATGGATGACTTTTTGTTTGTGTTGCCATTTTGAACGATTTAAGAGCTCAGTACATACCGTCCAATTTTTGGGAAGATCTTGATCAGTTTAGATTGTCATTATTTTTGTCCTCTAAGCATGTACGAATTTTTAGTGCAGTAACGTCTACATACACAGCCCGTGTGTGTCACATAAGTATATTGAGCTGAATCTTTGTAGCCATGATTTGGCAGCATCGTTCATACCTCTGGAAGTAAGCCTCTAAGTATTCTGAGATGAGTAATAGCAATAAACGATCGCAAGCAAAAATACATGTATTTCGTTTTCTATGAAACTTGGACGTTGGACGAAAATAAATGGTGAAACGAACAATAGTATCTCTCTGCATATTTTAGCTAGTATATCATCATTCCATAAGTGTGTGTGTGTGTGTGTGTGTGTGTGTGTGTGTGTGTGTGTGTGTGTGTGTGTGTGTAGAGAGAGAGAGAGAGAGAGAGAGAGAGAGAGAGAGAGAGAGAGAGAGACATACCTACATACATACAGACAGACAGACAGAGAGAAATGTGTGTGTGTGTGTGTGTGTGTGTGTGTGTGTGTGTGTGTGTGTGTGTGTGTGTGTGTGTGTGTGTGTGTGGTGCGTGTGCGTGCGTGTGCGTGTGTGTGTGTGTGCACGGGCGCGTGTGCATATGTGCTCGTGTGCGTGTGAAGAACAGCGACTACATGACAACTAATTTCCACGTATGTAAAGAGCATATCCAACTAGATCAAACCTAAAACAACGCAATGCTTAGTTTAGTCGGTCCGATTAGTTTACATTCGTCATTATTCCATGTCACCTCATGGTATCATTCCCAGTGTAATATGATTGTGTGTTGAATACAATCTATGTCATCCAAAATCGAAAACATCATTAAAAGTGAATGCATGTTGTTTCGTGAGAACCACTGGGAAGGCGTTGTGTTCATATAGGTGAATGAGTGCATGTGTGGAATGGTGAATGTGGAGTGCGCTGCATTGGAGCAGTGTCTCGGCACCGCACTCTCCACGTGGGGTTTGAAACCCTTGCGCTTTTCCCATTACCCCCTATATGGATGAACTCGTCCAGGTCGAGTTAGTCCATTTTGAGGAATGGGGTGGAGCAGAAGGGATTTGAGAGAACGAAGCAAGTCCCGAGATGACATCCCCACCCCCACTCCCTTCCCTGCTCCCTTGCTTCCCAACCCATGCACAATGTCGTTCGATTGTGAGGGCTTTGGTTGGCCAGGACTCTTTGGTAACAGGGCAGATGGCTGCATGTCACCTGTTTCGGGATGTGTGTGTGTTGATATTGCGTTTCCCTGTTGCGAAGACGCAGCTTCATATACTTCCTTGACCACCAGACCCAGACGTCTTCCATCTGTCTGAAGAGTCAGGAGGACCCTGGAGCTGGGAATGGCTTCAAAGGGATATGTGTTGACTGAATTATATGGGATACCCCAACACTGATGTGACAAACAAAAGCTGGAAAGCTGGACCTTCAGCTGAAGTTCACAACTGATGATATTTGAACTTGCTGGCTCAGTGTTCTCAAGTAAAGTTCAATTTACCATTTGCTGCAGTACACATAGGGATGATGTGGTGATGAAAACGAACAGAGGTGGGTTTCCCCACCACTTCCCCCCCCCCCCCCCCCCCCCCCCCCCCCCGTCGATCCCACTTCCCCTCCCCTCCACAAATCTCCGGTCTCTGCCCCCCCCCTCCTCCCCCCCTCCAACTCACCCCCCACCCCCCCCCCCCCCGTTACATGACGAGTTTCAGTATTTGGGATAAATAGCTTGGGGTGTACAAGGACTGGCGTTGGGTACAATCATCTTGTTACAAGTAATTGTTTAAGCTAAAATAAGCGGCTGTCATAATGAAGAAATGTGGTACCACTGATGTAAAATATTGTATGTGTATTATATGCGCATGTGTTGGGCACTTACGGTTTGTGACTGAGCAACTGAGAGAGACAGACACACACAGACAGAGGGAGAGACAGACAGACAGACAGACAGATGACATAATACAACTTTGAGGCAAGTTGTGGGGATCACAAGATCCCAGACTGTGTGGAGAGTGTGTGGGTATATTTGAGGTGGATGTGAGCCACGAACTTCACAGAAAAAGAAGAGAAGGCTGACCACGTTCCATGAACTCATTTTATTAGACAAGGTTTTTCTGAAAACACGTCAAATTTTCTATGATTACACCACGTGTTTGCATGTGAGAGGTTTGTGACAGAAAAATGCCTACATTCCTCTCTCTCTCTCTCTCTCTCTCTCTTTCTCTGAGTGCCACCTGGCCCCTTCCCAGTCACCCTTGTTCTGTGTCACCAGTGAGTTTCATTCTCCAGACGAGACTGTCTCCCACCCACAATACAGCTATTGTTTGCCTCAGTGAGCACACAAGCGCGTGTGCATGCACGCCCGTGTGTGTGTGTGTGGGTGTGTGTGTGTGTGTGTGTGTGTGTGTGTGTGTGTGTGCGTGGTGGCACGCGCGTGAGAAATTAGTGAAGGTAAGCTCCTACATGGCTCTTTCTTTCTGTGTGCGGCCTAACCCCTTTCCAATCTCTGTTTTTTTGTTTTAGAAATCTTATCCATTGTCTGTGTTTGCATGTGGGGGGCAAAAAGAGGGTCAGGGTGTGTGTGGTTGGGTGGATGCAGTGTGCATGTGTGCGCATGGTGCGTCTGTGCGAGCGTGCGTGTGTGTGTGCGTGCGTGCATGTGTATGTGTGTGTGTGTGTGTGTGTGTGTGTGTGTGTGTGTGTGTGTGTGGTGTGTGTGTGTGTGTGTGTGTGTGTGTGTGTGTGTGTGTGCTGCTGGTACATTTAGACAAATAATTGTGTGCACTGTAAATTTAACCTTGCCACTTTCAAAAGCTTTTTTTTTTTTTTTTGTCAAGCGTGTATTGACGCTGCGCATGGGATTACGAAATAGTCTTAAGAGCCAATGCTCAAAACAAGCTGCAGAAGAATAGTGTCAAAATGCTTTTTACTCCTTTCCCAGTGCTGTAAAATTAGATGTGCAGTCCCGAGCACCCAGAAAACAAAATCTAAGTTTATCTTCTATCTGTGATGCTGTGTAACAAGAAAGCTCTTGACAGCTGTGAACTCCACAGTCAGTTCGCTTACAACTCATACTGAGCTACTTAATTAACATTTTGAAAAAAAAAATCATAATAGAAAGTGAAATGCAAACAAATTGTCAGGCAATTAAAATGCATTTTGGAAAAAAAAAAATATCAGAGGCGGTTTTCTCTTAAATTCTTCAAAGACAAGACAAGATGAGAATGTCTCAGAAACACTCCCCACCTCATGTAGACACACACACACACACACACACACACACACACACACACACACACACACACACACACACACACACACACACACACCACACACACACAGCAACGCGCGCGCACACAATCTTCATCATTGTCTCACACTTCATGACCCATGTATAATCACATTGACCTAGAAGTTGTACCAGCTAAGAACATAGAAATAAGGATGGGAGTGAAAAAAAAAAAATTGAAATAAAGATATTATTGTACATTCAAAACGTATTCCGACTCTCTCTCTCTCTCTCTCTCTCTCTCTCTCTCTCTCTCTCTCTCTCTCTCTCTCTCTCTCTCTCTCTACACTCTCCGTCATATTGTTGACTCTCTTCATGTTTACAACACACACACACACACACACACACACACACACACACACACACACACACACACACACACACACACACACACACACACACACACACACACACACACACACACGCACACACACACACACACACACAAAACACATTCGCACACACGCGCGCGCACACACACACACACACACACACAAGCCCGTGCGAACACACATACACACACAGACACAGACACACACACACACACACACACACACACACACACACACACACACACACACACACACACACATTATTATGCACATTTTCTTGCTTTCTCCTGTCTCTTTTCCCCTCCCCCCCCCCCTCCCCCCGCGTGCCCTCTGGCCCCCCATTGTTTACATCGCAGCACTTTCTCATCTTCTCTCTCTTCCCCACCACTATTTTGGCAGTGAGTGAGTGGCCTTTCAAGTCACCGTCGTCGGCGCATTGAAAGATGTAAACCGGGTGAATGCATCCTTTCTTCACACTGGCACATATGCACGCATGTTACGCACGCTCACACGCACCCACGCATGTACTCACACACACACACACACACACACACACACACACACACACACACACACACATACACACACACACGCGCGCGCGCGCGCGCGCGCACACACACACACACACAGCATTTCTTCATTCCCATTCTAAAGTACTCCCTGTTCTGTAACATTTTCTGTGTGAAGCGAGCTGACCCCTGGTAGCGTGGCACTGGCGGCAGTGGGCAGAGCGCTTTGATGTAATTGCCACGTGGGTCTCAGCTCTCCGCTGCCCTCCGTCCTTTCTTTATCTGATCGTGCGGTGACCGATCATGGTGGGGGAACGATTCGCTCATCCTCTCTTTCAGCTTCAGTGAAGCTGACTGGCCTCTTTCCCTTGTCTTCCCCACTCACCGTGGTCATTGGAACTGCATGTGCGTCACAGGTTGGAACAACGTAGCTTTGTTCATTTGGCATAAAGGCTGAACATGCTGCCAACTTCTGAGTGATTGTCTTATTGAATCCTCTACATATTTTCCCACACTGTGGTGGTGGGGATGACTGTCCCATTCCAGATCACCCCCACGTTCCCCTGATTACTTACCCCTCCCCCCCCCCCTTTTTCTTTCTACAGTGATGTTATTGGCTGTCATGTTTCTCTGATGGCCTGTCAATCAAACAGGCATCAGAAACCGGATGTGTAGCTTAGTACACACACGCATAGGAGACACCAAGTCTCCTCACTTCACTGCTCCACCAGAGGTTGTAAGACTGATTACCAATAGTGGACCAGCAAAGAAAAAAACAGGTAGACAATTCTTATGTCTCCTTCTCTTAATACTCTGCCAGGTTTCCACTGATCTACCAAGAAGAATTGTAATTTGAACCTGAGTTCCCAGGTTTTGAGACTGTGCATTGCTTGTATGTATGCCATATGTTCTAACAGCATAACGCAATACCAATACTTGATGACACCTATAAAAATAATGAATGAGTATTCGGTTGTAATAGTTTAACTTTTTATCACAACTTGGTAAAACAAAACTGTTAAGATGCTTGACTAACATTTAACTGTTACAATACGACTTTCTGACAGTGTTCAATACTGTCTGGTAAGATGGTCACTGATGGCTATCCTCTAACAAGAGAGCAATATGCCTTTACTGGGTGAAAGCGGTTAAGGACCACTCCTACCCACCCCCAACATCTCTTGAAAGTACCATGGCAGACCAACCAGCAACTGCAGAGCATGAATAACATGCTGGCATAGAGAACAAAGCCACTGAAGATGAAGACTGACGACCTGGATCAAAACAATGGCTAGGCATGGACAGAGCTAACAATACGTACATATTATGAGAACAGGTGCAAGACTTCATCACTGCTAGGCTAAAAGTGTCTCAGCTGCAGTGCAGCGAAATGGTTAGAATCGTGGATTCCCAGCTGGGAGGTCATAGGTTTGATTCCCATCAAAAGACATGTGGGATTTTTCTGCCCCAATCAGCTCCTACCCAGAGCTGATTTGTTACGGGCTCAATGAGAAGACTGGGACCACACAGTCGAGCTTCACCCACATAACGCATGCGTCTCTGAGTGCTATTCAAACTTCCTGACCAACACTGCAGGTGACTGTGTCTCTCAGGCCTGGTTGATGAAGGATACATTGTGAAAGTAAGCGTATGATACAGCCCTGTCATGCAGTCTCAGACTGGAATCAAAATCTGTAGCATCATCTCCTTCATCCTCATTCTCATCGATCAGCATAAATAAATCTCAAATTCTATGGCCCTTCATGCCTTGCCCTCATGGTAACCTCAGTTTTGATGTCCTCTCCACATCTGTGGCCGTGGTTTGATTCCGTCGGGGTCACTGGTATTGGCGAGTCAATGGAGGCTGTCATTGGATGGATGTGGTGTTGCCCTCCAGAGGGAGAGCTCTCTCACACCAGCTTTGCCACTAAGCAATTCGTGTCGTCAGTAGGAGGCTTAATAGGTGGTGTCCTGCTGTGTGTGTTGCATCAGAACAGGCACTACTGTACACACACACGTAATGACTCAGCAGCAGCAGTGTCTCCTACGGAGTATTGCCTCTTGATGGATTGACATTGATTGCTCCCTGTTGATTGCTGGTGCAGTGGCTGTGACAGGATGGGCTGAGCTACATCTGTGAATGGGGTGTCAGAATGAGTGGTGTGGGTGCAATGTCACTGAAGTAACACAGTAAATAGGACACAGTAAAAAAAAAAAAAAAAAAAAAAAAAAAAAAAAAAAAAACAACTGTCTCAGGAGACAGAATTAGACTGAACATTAGACAAAGTAGTTAGACTCAGAATCAAAAACTTACTTGGAGAATATTTTGACAGGTCGAATTTTTTTCCAAGCAAGTTTTTGATTCTGAGTCTAAATACTTTTCTAATGTCGAATCCAGAATCCAGAAACCTATATTCTTATTTTTACTGAACACACCCTCTGAACTAAATGCAAGACTCTGCTGTGATTGGAAGATGTGGGTTTATGTGCAAAAAGAAAAATATGTGTGATGCAGGTAGAATTCCTGAAATTTGTATAGATTCTATTGTCCTTCCATCAAATAAAGACGTTATGTCATTCATTGGGGTATCTGCAGGAGACTTTCTCATGCATTGTATGCAATAAAGTACACAGAGCTGCTAAAGATGGGTGACTGGAAAAGTGAGTGACAAAAAAGGTAATAATATCACAAAAAATATCAAATGGGACTCACACAAAATTGGCTTTTATAATAAGTTTTAAACAAATGTTCGCGCGAAAAAGAAACGTGGACGAACGAAGTACGAAGTACAAAACACACGCTTCAACAGCCTCGCTTTTGACAACGCCGATCTCGCACTGAAGTGAATGAAGATACGTGATTGTTCGTTCATTTCCGTTGTCCTAATTGTTTTGTTTCTTGCCTGAAGAAGACCTTAGAGATCGAAACGCTTCATGATCTTTCTTGTGATTCGTTTGTCAACTTTTTTGGTGGTTTGCTAACATTAAAAAAAAAAGTTTCAATTTCTGCCTGCAGTCACCTCACTTTGCAACTAGATCTAACTTTTATGATACGAATCTCAATCCTTTCTCGTCCTATCTGTC
>JADBJO010019983.1:22500-32197 GCA_016801955.1 Conus betulinus | reverse complement strand
GAAAGTGATTGTATGGACAGGCACGAGCGAACTTAATCTTTAAAGATCAGGTGGCTGACTTTTTCCCTCCAGGGATAAAACACAGAAGTATGATATTTGTAAACTCTGTTCTGAACTTCCTGCCCAATAGACAATACAAGTAAAAGTTAACAGAACTGTTGCTGTAGAACAGCATTTTACTGACGGCTGTCAAGACTTTGTATTTTCCATACTGAACTGGGTCGTCATCATCAACAGATGGTATGATTCTTGTTATTGTATAGGGTGCTGACAGGAGAATAAAACAAACACTGACAGTTATAAGGGACAAGGTCAATGAAGACACTTGCTGTAGTCTGTGACCTTCAGTGGCTTGTTGCACGGGAAGACGCCTGCCTTTTCTGACTGATCTGACAAGTTTCCATACAATAATGCTATTATTAAGCAACAACATGACAGAGGGCAGTAGAGAAAATTGAACAAAATCAATGTTACGCCAAATTACTGACCTAAACCAATCGTACGCTTGTGATACAGCCCTATGACAACACGAGTCTGGACAATAATGAGCATCACGATCATATCCATACAGAAAGTGACAGTTGATGATAAATGTGATGATGATCACTATACTGGCAACAATTCGCGATGTTCTCTTCGTCCACACAACATTGATTCGATGAGGCCATGACACAGAGGCTGCTCTTTGAATGGAGAGGGTCACAAGCATCCATGCCGACAAGATGGCGTCATGTACCGTATCACTGGCTCCACCTTACATGACCAAGTACCCAGCTCTTTAAATCTTGTACATCAAATTCTCTGTCAAGCCAGCTATCTAGAGGACCCACCACCAACATCAGCGTATCAGAGCACGCCAGAACTTGGAAGAACACACTAACATTGGATGGAGGAAGACGATACATGATCCGATTATCATAATATTTCCAAAGATACCAAGCACAAGCACAGCAGGGTTACCAAGTTTATAGATTATGTCGTACGCACGTCTGTATGGTCGGTACAGAACACACCAAGAACTATAGTAATCATAATCATAGTCATAATCATAGTCATACTCATAATCAGCACACCCCATGTTTGCATTGTCTATCGCGTATGTATACCGATCAGTAAGCAGACGGGATCATAAGAGGTTGTTTAAGTCACTTCAGACGTTTGCATGCTGTTTGGTTGGTATCACTCATGCGTTTCGATTGCATAGGGCAGACCTTGGATTTTGCTGTATTAGTCAAGCAAGAATTTCCAAATTCACAACTAGCAAGACGAACAGATAACGAACACAGTATCGGGATGCATTTTGAGAAGATCAGGGCCAATTATCTGAATGATCATTGTGGCAAGATGTATCTCTCTCTCTCTCTCTCTCTCTCTCTCTCTCTCTCTCTCTCTCTCTCTCTGCATACTTTAGCTTAGCAAGGACAGATTGGAAGAATAGGCTATGCCTAATATTTCAGTCCTTGATCGATTAAATGCTGTCTGAGTTCTCCCCCGCCACCCTCTCTCTCTCTCTCTCTCTCTCTCTCTCTCTCTCTCTCTCTCTCTATCTATATATATATATATATATATATATATATTTTTTTTTTTTTATATATATATCTCCCAGTCTCTGTCTTTCTCTCTCCCTCCCTGTGCATGCGTCATTTTTCCCATCGATGTTTTTAATTAATTTATAATCCTCTGATATATATATATATATATATATATATATATATATATATATATATATATATATATATATATATATATATATAAAATACAATAAAACAATAAATTCCAAGGATAAGTACCGAGCACCATTCCAGCAACTTACAGAGCAGCTAGGTGTTGCAATGACTGCAAGAACTATTGAATTATAAAACAAAGCTTGCTCTTATGTCTCAGATTGTAGAAATAGGGGGGTGATAAGCCTACATATCTGCAGTGGTAGATAATTCTGCCTAACTGACAGTATGTGCTTGAGTGGGTGAATGGGGAATAATAAATGCTTCTCAAAATGAACCTTCAGCAAGCTTATAGTCTCTGAAGCGGGAGACCATCTCCAAAGGGGAGGAAGCTCACTAACATATATTGTCTATATTATTATTATATTATCTACCACTGCAGATATGTAGGCTTATCACCCCCCTATTTCTACAATCTGAGACATAAGAGCAAGCTTTGTTTATAATAATTCAATATATATATATATATATATATATATATATATAGAGATATAGATAGAGAGAGAGAGAGAGAGAGAGAGAGAGAGAGAGAGAGAGAGAGAGAGAGAGAGAGAGAGAATGAACAATGATTTATTATCTTTAGGCCACCAGCCCCTAGAATCACCGTGTAATCATCCTTCATGACTTTCGACCAACAGCTCTTTGTCGAGTTGCATAAAAGATGAATGAAGCTAGATTTCGAGTCAATTTCATGGATTTGTTCATCATCAGAATACTAGTATAGTGCTGATCAATTCCAGACAAATACTTCTTTCTAATATCATCATATATAAGGACAAACATGAATAAAATGGTTTTCATTTTCTATTACCTTACAGAAAGGACACAGAAAGTTTAGCGTTTCACTAAAAGTAGTCCTAAAAGAGGAACCGTTTATTGGAAGTACCCCGGTTCTTAGTTTAACAAAACCATCACGAAAGCATCTGATATCAAGATATTGAAAATATGGTTCGCTTTCAAACACATTTTTAAATAGCCGGTACGTGCAATATATGTCATGTTCATTACTGTGAGCTATCCCATTCCTGTAGATAATTATCTTTCAAACGTTGCTGAACAATGATACAAAAGAAATTTCACATCCAACACCTTGGTTAACCCAGGCATATCCAAATCCTAAACGAAACAAGGTATTTTTTTTATCGAACTTGCCCAACATGCTTTACCTTTTTCATCCAAGTTTTTTAACATAATATATGCTAATCGTGGTAGCCTTGACTCATCCATCTTCAAAATCTTTAGCCAGTATTTTATGCATCTCACAGAACTGTTAATATATAGTGGATATCTACCCAGTTCACCATACACAATTTTGTTTGGTAATTTTAATGGTACTTTCAAAAAAAACGTTTGCATGCAAATGTATGAATTTTTTCAATGTTTTCCAATCTGTTTAGCCCCCACATTCTGCAGCATACGTAATGACAGGTTGAACTTGTGTGTCAAAAATTTTAAAGAAGCAGGATTTAGATATATCATGGAGACTGCTAATATGTTTTACACAATTCATACATGCTCTTCTACCCTTTGCCGCCAAGGCATCAACACCTTTACAAATACTCATTTTCGTTGTAAAAACAAAACCCAAGTAATTATACTCGTTTACCACACTTCCAGGATAGATCCGTTTAAAGTCCATTTATCATTTTTACCTAAAAACCCGCCTTTTTTCGAAAAACCATCACTTTGGTCTTATCTTTATTTATATTTAAAAATAATCTTTTGCAAACTTCATTTAATAAATTAATTTGGTTTTGAAGACCCCTGGCAGTATCGGATAAAAGAACAATATCATCGGCAAACAACAGAAGGAATAGTTCAACCAAACCAGGTAACAACTGAATGCCATGCATACTGCTGCCATCTACATATGCAGCGATTTCATTTATGAAAATAGAAAAAAAGTTCTGGACTAAGTATACAACCCTGTCTCAATCCTACCGGACAGCTAAAAAAACTCCGTAAGACGATCTCCAATTCTCACACATGAAACAATTGACTCATAAATTGCTGTGACTGCTGTCATAGATTGCCATGTATGCCAGTTGTACGCAAAATTTCAAATAGTGGTTCATGTTGGACTGAATCAAATGCTTTTCTTAGGTCTACAAAACATGCATAGAGTTTGCCACCCCTTTTTTCAAAAAAACTTTTCTATAATAGCATTTAAAGTAAAAATATGGTCGACTGTGGAGTAACCCTTTCTAAATCCAGCCTGAGATTCTGTCGGTTTTCTGTTCTCTTCGATCCATTTTACTAGTCTCCTATTCAGAATCGTACAGTAGCATTTACTAACTAAGCTTAATAGCGAAACCCCCCTGTAATTGTCAGTTACTGTTTTGTCACCTTTTTTTAAAAAATTGGAACTATGATTGCTTTAGTCCATTCTTCTGGATACGAACCTCTGTCAAATAGTGCATTGAATAGTTTAGTTAAGAAGACGACCGAGAAGTTGCTACTTGATTTCAACATTTCTGCAGTGATTTCATCAATTCCACACGCTTTTCCTTTTTTTAAAGAATTAATAGCTTGAAGTACTTCACTCTCATTTATAGGTAAGTTCAATTCATTACAATCAGTATTAACATTTTCGGTGCTACAGTCATGTACTTTGATCTTCTGCACATTGAACAGGCTTTTGAAATGATGATACCATTGTTGATCTGATATATCAGGGCAAATTTGAGACTTTTTTTTTTTCGCCTGACATACTTCTTACTTCTCTCCAAAAGCCCCTTACTATCTTTACCGAAAGAAGCCAGTCTGTTAGCTTTTTCACGTTTAAAACAGCCCCTTTTCTTTTTAATAAAAGACTTGTAATATTTTCGATGCTGAACAAAATCTTTACGTTTGTCAGATTTAAACGTTTTACAACTATGAAAGATTGTTAACGACTGCCTCACTTTGCTCTTTAACTGTGCGCAATCCCTGTCGTACCAGTCGGGTATTCGTGGCTCATTACTAACACATATAGTTTTCTTCATACAATCACTACTACTAACCAAAGCATTAGAAAACAAGTTTACGCTTGATTTATATCTGTATCAATTAGCATCAACGCCCTGGAATACAATCTATTAAACTCCTCGCTGTTTAAAGCCTCTACAAAATGTGGTTCTAAGCTTGTATTCCAAATGCGTTTTTCAATCCATTTCTTTTCTTTTCTTCTAAGATGATCGAAATCAACATCCACGTTCAGTGTAATACAAACAGGGAAATGTGCGGAGTCCACAGAGGACAAGACACGCAGTGACGTAATAGAACCCTGCAGACAGAGATCACCAGATGCTATAAAATAGTCAATGGTGCTGCCCCCTGAACTGGAAACAAAAGTCAGTGAATCATCGAAAAACCAAACTGAATTAGACCGTTCATGACAACACAATCAAACGTTGAACAGAAATTATCAACTCTTTTTTTCCAAAATTTGTTTACTACCGTATGTTCAGACTTCCTACGGAACACATAATCCTCATCACTTTCATACAACGAGTCCCATACCTTATTTTCCGACAACACATCCTTTAACAAAGCATTCTCGCACCCAGTCCTCGCATTCATATCTCCACACACTATGACATATAAATCCTCAAAACGTTCATGGAGATCAATAAGCACTGTTCAATGATTTCAACACCAAAACCATATTGTGATAGTCTCCAGTAAATACTGTCATAAGGTGTATATATAAATACTGATAAGAAACACTGGTTTTTTTTCAGTTCCAAATAATTCACGATCCATTTTCAAATGATAACATTATTCAAGTACGTATTGATCCTCTCAGTAAACCCGACCAGACTTTTCCTTACACACATCATTACTCCCCCTGAGAACCGCCCTTGTTGCGATAACTTCACAGCTTTGGAGACAAAAACATCGTAATCACTGAAAAAGGTGTACGAAATACTGTCTAAATACACAAACGTTTCATTTAAACAAAATATATCGAAATCTAATAACATCGACACAACAACAGGAATATCTAGTTTATTCATCCAACCTTCACAGTTCCATGTGCCGATATTAACACTGGTCGGGCCTCGGCCACCCCGTCACTCTTGGCATTATTACCACCTCTTCCCTGAACCCTTCCACCTCCACCCCTGCGCCCAGTACCACCCCCTACCCAGCCCCATCACTTTCTCTCCGTTCATTTCCCTCGCTAGTTCCTACTCAGACCGCCACCCCACCCTACACCCCCACACCAGCCACACCTCCACCCCTGCTTGATGAACCACCCACCCGACCACCCATAGCCCCTCTTGCTTGTTTCAATTTCTCATGTTTCATCCAGTGGTGTAGAGTCGTATGTGCGCTTTCTTTTTGGCCTGCCACCCCTCTGCTGTGAGAAGCCGAGCTCGCGCGCTGTCTTGCCATCACGGGACTTGAAGGGGGAAGGTGGGGCAGCCGTAGTGTTGAACTGTCGCCTTGTCCCCCGAGTTTTTTCACGTGCACCCCGACCTGGATTCTCTCTGGCCGGATTGTCTCTGGTTTCATTTGCACTCGGGTACTCCGACGTTGGCAGAATGTATGATCGACTTGCGTTTGCCTTCATCGTGAGTGGAAAGAAGAGGGAAGCCATCTTTGGAAAGATCGTAGAGATCAGAGGAATTACAATGATTGAGCACTTCAGTGTCCTCTTATATATCTTGTCTCATCTCACCACTGCCGCCTCTTCTCTTCTTCCGTTCCGTTTCATCATGTTTTCCTCTGCTGTTACCCCTTCCCCCGACCACTCAGTCTCACTAGTTCTTTGTCAGTGTCATAAGTGTAGACGCCTTCTTCTGTAAACAGTTTGTCAAACTTCATCCTTGTTTTCTGCCCGCTGTCATAGAGTTCATTGGCTTTTCTCCTCCTCAGTCCCTGCCTTTTCTTCCGCACTGTCTCAGAGAAGTCTTCCCTGATATATACATTCTGATGCTTTTCTGAAGTTTTCAGTTTTCTGGCATTCTTGAGAATCAGCTCCTTTGACTTGTGAGATAAGAACTTGACGACCACGCCTTCTCCTTTCCCCAGTCTATGAGCTCTCTCAATGGCAATCTCCTCCTGAAGACGCATTTCCTTCTTTGATTACTGTGTTCACTTTCTGTTCACACTCCTCCCAGTTTTCGTTGGCCTTGTCTTTCTCAATCCCAAAGAACAGTAAGTTGTTTCGCCTACTTTGGTTTTCCAAGTAGTCACATTTACTTTTCCACCTGTTGATCTCTTTCCACAGAGTTGCATTCTCTTCCTGTAATCTCTCATACCGTATTGTTACGCATTCCAGCTCCTCCTCTGTCTTACTCTGCCTTTCTTTCGATCCTTCCTAGCTGGTCAGACAGACTGTCCCCTAATCGTTTCACTCTGCTCTCCAACCTCGTGGTCTGTGGCTCTTGGTAGGACTTCAGGGCTTCATGTTGTGCCACTTGCTGATCTCGTAATTCTTTCATAGCACCTTTCACTACTTCCCTGACACTATCTTTGACACACTGATGCAGGCCTTGCATGGAGCTGTTGTGTACGTCACTATCAGTAGGCGGGGTGCCAGAATATTCCCAGGCCAGAGTCTCACCTGAAGTTACGTCGTTATCTGTTTTCTTTTGGGGGGAGGGAGGGCCTGGATTAGGATTGACATCTCCACAGACAAGGATGGCAGTGGACACAAAAATCACCAGGATGGCTGTCCACACCCCAAAACAACCTTGCCCACATCCCAGTTCAGTTCGCTGAATCGGACACTCTGACAACAGAACATGTGTGCTGTCAGAGTAAAAGTGAGAAAGTGCTTTTTTTCAAGGTACCACATCCTGGCCACAACACCACAATGCCGATGAGATGTTTGACACAAGATTTCTTTCAAAGTATGTCAATTAGCACTGAATGGAACTTGCCTGTGGCTTGTTGGTTCTGTTGGAGACACGATGGCATAGTGCTGGCTTTCCAAACCTCACCGGTGACAACGCTATTTCATTAATTTTGATTTTTGAGCCTCAGGGGACAAAAACACGTCGCCATCTTGTAAGGTCGCGTCCTTGACCCCCCGAGAGACAACAACAATGACAACCTTTAATGACAACAGCTAATAGCCTTATGTCATGGGGTTGAAACACAGTCTCAAATACAGTTTTGAGCAATTTCATAAATGGCTGTGAAGGACAAGCTAGTAAACCAAGTAAACATTCCTTCATAATAGAGTGAACAAGCAAACATAATAAAATAGGAACATAAGCTCACTGTTCTCAATCTAGGTCAAGTTAGAAAACTCTTGGGCAGCAAAAATCATATCAATTCACAAATTAAAGTCCATAAGGGGTTACCGAAAAAAAAACCCATAAGTAATACTTGCACGAAAAGTATTGTTTTCAGACTGAAAGTTTATATTGTCTGATTTTGTAGGATTCAGCGATAAACATAGCTAAAGATCTTATGTGGTCCTCGTTGTCAAGAGATAAAATCTCACTTACTCTCTGTCTGTTCGCAACAGTCGTCTGAAAAATTTTACACTTTTTGCGGACATCGTCATAAGCTTTGCATTTGAACAAAAAATGGTATTCATCTTCAATAGCATTCATTGTGCAGACTTTGGTGCAATGGAGGTTGGAGGGCGAAAACAAAGTAATGTCAGTTATTTTTTGAAAAAGAGAGGGGGTTACTTACCTCCAAGGACACAGACAGAGTACAGGACTAGACACAATGTATTTCGACATCTTGCGTCTTCTTCAGGCTAGGATAGTGACAAAGAACAAGAAATCACTTAGCTGCTATTAGTTGCTTCTCCTGTTCGTCTCGTAATAAAAAAAAATGGCCGCCAGTTTATTTTTCACTCTGTTCACTCGTTTTTATTTGTTTCCGTCTTCTTTATTTTATAGTGGTGAAAAAAAAACAAACCAACCAACAAACAAACAAAAAACCCCAAAACTTTCTGCTTGCATAGATATTTCTTTGCCTAAACATTCCAAACTCACACAATCTGTGTGGACATTGCCAGGATGTACAGTATGTTGGGGAGACGGGAAACAGCCTTCTAACACGCTTCAGTGGTCATCGCTCTGACATCATCAGAAAGCAAGATACACTTGTGGCACGCCGTTTTCTGTGGACCTGGACACCAGCTGTCAGATTTGAAATGTTGTGTGATTTGAACTCTTAAAGACCACAGATGCACAGAAAAAGAAAAGACAGAGAGAGGATGTGGAGACACAAGTTGAAGACCAACTACCCTTTTGGTCTCAACGTGTGGGATTAGTTGGTTCAGCGAAGGGCAAAGTTCCCAGGGCAGATTGTTCACGTGAAACCAACTAATCCCACACATTGAGACTTCACCCAGGCATCACTATTTATCATACAGTAATGAGGGGGGGGGGGGATTAATGACGTGAAAAACACACATTACGTCAACTAGTTTTGACGCCGACTTCCATGGTCAGCTGAGGAAGGTTTGCAAAAACTGACAGCGCTTCTATAAAATGATTTGGGTGTTTGTTGTTTTTTTATTTGAATTGTGTTATGCCACATAGCTTTGTGAGAAACGACAGTGCATTCGCTTTGTAATGGATCCACCCAGAAGCCATTTCGTCCCTTTCGTTTGGCCATTCTTTGTCATGGACAGCAAGCCATATCAAAGTGCATCCAGTTGCTCTGGATCTGGGCACCCCAGTACAGGGACAGGCTATGGACTGCATTTGGTATCAAAACTAGAACGTATAAATCTCTCATTACCAATTTCTGGGAACCTGCTTGAACCGTGATGTCACGCCAAAAGGTATGAGATTGTTTTTCCCCTTCTCTGCTCTTCCCCCAATGACAACTTTAACACAGAAAATACAGACTCTACTGAGGAATACAGAAAGAAACATTCTTCAGTTGTGTCATAGCTTTTATGAAGAAGCTGTGGAAGACCTGGAGAACAATTTAATCCATTTTTTGGGTAGCCTTAACGACAATTTGGATCAAGAGACTCTTGCAAAGTCTCTCCAGAAAATAGACTCAGT